>BOPN01001836.1:10000-25000 GCA_017312705.2 Penaeus japonicus
AATGATATTGCAATTATATCAATAATGGCATTAGTGATTGTAATGGTGAGTTATAACTATGATAAAGATGGAAATGATTATGGAAGATGTGATGATAAAGATGATAATGATGATCATGACAATGATATGCTGGTGACAATGATGATGACTAAAATGACAATGACTAAATACCATAACAATGAAAATGACAACAAATATGTTAATATCTTTTTCAATCAGAAGACAAAACAGAAAAAAAAGAAAAATCATTAAAGAATATATACTTCTAATGGTATTAATTCATTACCATCTGTAAGTGCACTATCAGTAAATCACAAATGTATTTGAAGACTTCCTGTCACCATCTCCTTTCACATGAAATTCACATATACATTACCTGAACATCTAGAGCTGCCACTTTCTGGTATACAAGCAATGTAATATGGGAAAGCATATGTGACCAAGCTCAAAATAACTTGGCTAGTTCATATCATATTACTTACATATCATATATAAGATCTTTCATGTACAGAGATATACATATATGTGATAGTCTTATCTATGGATGTAGGGTTGTGATTGTGGCCACATGTGTATACTTGTGTTTTCGTGTCTGCATGTTAATTTGTATGTGAATGTTACATATGTATAGACATTTGTTTCTGCATGTCCACTATGTATTGATATCTATCAGTATCTGTATTACACATACTGCATATACAAAATATATGTACACATGTAACCATACACATTTTTACACTTTTATGTGATACACATATAGATGCACATTCAAACAGTTTCTGTAGGTTCATAATTTTTACACATGAATATTGACCCTCCAGTATTTTTCTTTTTCATCTGTGATTCTGCAAAATGAATGTTTCATAAAACTGGCATTATATGGAAAATAAAAAGAAATGAATATTCATATGTTTGATTTTATAAATCTTGAAAACATTCTTCCTTAACATACTGAGGTAAAAAAAGAAAAGAAAAGAAAAGAAAAGAAAAGAAAAGAAAAGAAATAAAAAAAGAAGAAGGAGAAGATGAAAATGAAAGAAAAAGATAGAAAAAAATGCTCTCTGTTTCAATCCAGAGATGATGTGAATTAAAAAAAAAGAAAAAAAAAAGCACAACCAAATTAAAATATAAATAATGACTCATTTGCTAAACCTAGAAACCAGTGAATATTTTGCTTTCTTAAAGCCATTACTTTAGGATATGAAAATGAGACGATAGAACAAACCTGCTGAATATTTTTAAGACTTCCGTCGCCTATCAACTGATCCCTTCCCAGACACATATGCAAGGACAGATGATGATTTGGCACAGCACTGTTCCTCTTCTGAACAGCCTAACATTTGCAAAAGATGAGATTTTTCACCATTGAAACTCAGTATAAACCTGACAGGCTGAGAAACTTCAGCTGCTAAATCTATACTTTTTCAATGGAATACAGAATCAGTGATAACGTATTTACATCTTTCTGACATGGAATAATAGTCATAACTACATTTGCATACACAATACACTCATGATGTTATGAATCTGAAGTGTGATGTAATGATGTCTAACATAGACAAGAACACCTGTGTGAGACCTAAGATAAGTAGATCCATGAAGATTTATGTCAATGATCAAATTTTTCTCTAATGTCATGAAATATCTTGACGAGACTGTCTAGCCCTAACATGATCCCTTCATCAGGGCCGTGGTACTTTTTTGCATCACCCATGCCCTTGTGAGTAGCATGAGCAAAATCTATGAGACGGATGTCGACGCGTGGTTTGCAGTCCCTGTGTCTGTGCCGGCCTTTTGCCTTATATGGGGGCTCTCCTTCACTTCTGCTGATCTGTTCTCTTGGTGCCTTCCCACCCCCAGTCATCAGTGTTTCTCGCATATATGCTGGGTGTTTGGCACTTATGGATGATGCTGTAGCCTCCTTGGATGGCCAATTTTCTCGGTGGGTCGTGCCGTCATCTTGCCGTGTCTCCGTCCATGTCTTTACTCTTGCATTATCTGGAGTTTTGTTATCCTTCTCTCTTTCACTTTCACGCTGATGGAGCTTTAAATGACATGGATCATTTCCGTCATAAAGGATTAATAACGAAGATGTAAAGAAACGAACTGAGTCAAGTTTAGATATAATAGTATGTAATTCTTCTAACTTGCTAATTATTATTTCCAATATATCTAAACGAAGTCTTCGACCATTATGTAGAAATTGCCATAAAGTCTGTTTGAAGCCATCTTCTGAGAGCTGGCGCCCATAATACTTGTTCTTGCAAACATAACAATTTTCTTCCTTGTTGTATACCTGGAAAATAAACATACACAAATAAAGTTTGTTGTGTATAATGCAGGAAAGGTATTCTTTACACATCTATTAAATCTTATAGTTATCAACAAACACAATGCAGTTACACCTCAGTAAGGATTTCAGTTAAACTTCCCACACATGCATCCCATGCATCCTGTCTTAACCCATTCATGCCAGGGGCATTCCAGCCTTGCAAGTTGTAATGCCTGGGCTCTCGAACGCATAGGCCTAAATCAATTAAATGATCGACGCCATATGACAGAACCCTGCGAACGGGCCTTGAATGCGCGGTACCCGAGATGTACCACCTGCCCAGAGAGGGTTAAATGACAGAAAAAAGGGTTTTCTGGAACTTTTATCTTTTGTCCTTTATTACACACAATGAGAATGGCTAGCCTGCTAAATTGCAGTTCTCATTCTGGGTTTATCTTGATGTTATTTCCATGGATATCTTACTATAATAGCCAAATGCAATAGATAAAAGATTAAAATTAGAAATGTTGGAATAAAAAGACCACTTGCAAGTCCATTAACCCAATGAAGCCAGGTAGATTTCTGAGAAGGCTGCTCTGCTATCTGAGGAGTTTGTAGCAATCATTCAAACACATAGGACTATCTCTAACCCCTAAGAACTGCTAAACCTCTAGCCTATCTGTGCCCCCAACTGTCAAAAAGGCTTTTCAAGTAACACCAAATCAAATTTTGGGCTTAGATAATCTAAAAGTTTGATGTTACACACCAGACAAGGTCTATTTCAATGTCCTTTATCAGATAAAACACAGTGGAGTGTCAAAGCTGAAAATCAGACAATTAGAAACCCTTGCCTATCGATGAAAATGGGAATAAATTACCATAATCATGCAAATAAGACATAAAAACCAATTAAAAAAAACAACTATATAGTTATTTACCACACACACACACACACACACACACACACACACACACACACACACACACACACACACACACACACACACACACACACACACACACACACACACACACACACAAACACAAACACACACAGACACAAACACACACAGACACAAACACACACAGACACCAACACACACAGACACCAACACACACAGACACCAACACACACACACACCAACACACACACACACCAACACACACACACACCAACACACACACACACCAACACACACACACACACCAACACACAGACACCAACACACACAGACACCAACACACACATGAGATGGTCAACTTTGCTGCCAGTTAACAATCCAGGAGCTGGATACACAAAACAAGTTATGTTGCTGTATCTCCTTATAACACCCTGAACACCATCTAGCACTACTGCAACCCATACACAGAATGTGGGAGCTGCCTTTTTACTAGTTTGGGGGATGCTATAGGGTAAGGCAGGGTATGAGCAGTCTTAGGGGGGTTATGCCATACTCATGAAAGACAATCTTTCAGTCTTAAAACAATTAAAACAACCTTACTAATCATTTGTTTTGCTCAATTGTAGTGTTGTCAGGTATGAATAAACTAACTGTGGGATACAAAATCATTAAAACTAGCCTGGGAGAAACGTTTTTATCTATTTACTTGTTACTACTACTACTACTATTGCTATCATTACTATCATTATGGCCAATTTTCCTCCTGTAATCTAAGTATCTGGCATACTGTCAACTGGAGTAATATTCAATGCCTACTAAATTTTCACTCATAATATCAGTCACCCTATTGAGGAGGTAACTGTTTGTTCATATACTTCATAGTACAAATAAATTCCAATACTTAGGATCACTATTTTTGTCAAAAAGCTTATTCTTTCATATAGGATTTGTGATTGGCTAACTAAGTTCTGAGTGCTGTTCAAAATTTATGGTGATGTAGGTCTTTCAACAGGAAAAAATATTTGTATATGTGTTAACCCATTGGTCGCGGTTTTAATAAAATATGTTTACAGTCGGATGGCGGGTTTACATTGTCTGGCACGGTGCCATCCACATCTACGACTGACTCTGCCTTGGCAGCAAATCATGCCATCTGCTGTTAATGGGTTAAGTCCAAGATGGGGTACCTCATCCTTGTTGTTAACCCATTCACGCTGGGGTGATTCTGGCTCTGAATGGTCAGAATGCTGGGGTTTTCAAACTCATAAGCCTAATGCCTCTGGATTCTCAGGCGCACTAGCCACGAGCCTGGGCTCTGCGCTCGCTCACCCCAAGTGCCAGCCTTGACCAAATATCTCGTCGCCGGTGTCTGACCCAAAAACCATGAAACGTGTCAGCCCGTCATCCAGGGCAAATTGGTTAATTAACCCAATGCCTACGGGCCCGGCGAGAGCTGGCAACCCCCTACTCTGGGCCTAAGTAATATCGCCTGGGTCATGACACTAGGCACTGTGACACCCGGCATAAACAATTTTTAGGGATGTCACACTGGTGTGACGCCCCGTCATCACGTACTTTTTGCTGTGTAACATGGGTGTGACACCCTGTCGTTCTTGGGTTAAGTCACTGTAAGGTGGATCTTTAGTGAATCCAGCCACAGACACTGATGAGGGTAAGTGCTGCACCACATTGTAGTTTCACTCATGTTGACATATATTCATTGAGTGGAAGTTTGTATCATAATGCATTCTAGACCTTGTTTTATGTGATCATGAAATTCTACCTGTACATTTTGAGAGACAACTGAACTGCCAGCTCAACATGAACAATAAATTAGAAGAAGAGAAATCTCTTTCTGCATAAAACTTCAGCAGAGAATGCAAAATCTATTGATCACAACAGTACCTAATCTGTTACCAAGAATAATATTTATTATGAGTGACAATATCAATATGAATATTCTCATAATCTATTACCATTAGCATCATTCTGAACAAAATCGCGATTCTCAATATCACAGTTATTGTTGCTTTTATGACGTAATAATAATGCTGATATTATCTTCTAATCCCTCGAGATCTGGTGCAAAGGTTATATCAACCAAGTATGAACATGTTTGTAAATCTCATCCAAGTTTATTTCACCTATCTTAACTTGACTCAGAGAATTCTCTGTCACACACTGCACTACTGCTCAGGCTTTTAGGAAATATAGAGCTTGTTCCTAGGGCTGATATAGGATGAGCATAACTCAGGTCATGCTCATGCTGCTTAATTGCAGAACTATGCTTCTACACTTATGTTCCTCCAGTCATTTGCTCTCTGGGTCTCTTGCGTCTCATTGCTAAACCATTACCTTGTCAGCATCCCCAGGATGTCCTTTGCTTGGCACTAACCATGCTTAATTCAGCTCAGCTCAGTAATGACCTCTTTGGTTGGTTTCTTTGTTCAGGCCTTTAATGTTTGTATTAATCTATTCTACGATTCAATCTCTATAATGGGCTGCCAATTTTGATGTGATAATTTTTCTTTACCGTTTTGATCTATATTCAAAGTTCAGTCTTTCATTTTACTGTACTGCTCACATGTTTTTGTATATAACTGTTCTGACCCCATCCGTTCTTTTCCAATTTTTAGTCAAACTTCACACCAGACCTCAAGAGACCAGAAAATGAGGCATTTGATAGATAGTAAATGCTCTTTTTTGTCTGAGAGATCTGATGCATAGTTTGTGTTCCACCACATGGCTACTGTTATATTCAAGTTTGATATTCCTACTTTCCTTGTGATAATTGAGGTGACAAGGAAATTAAGTAGTCTTGGATATAATGTGTAACTGCAATACTTCAGTTCAGATTTCCAATTAGGGTCATATCTGATTACTATAAAATTTGCACCAAACTTCTCAGACAGAAAAAAAATTCCATCCATCAATTGTCTCATTATTCTTACAATAATTATCTTCATTTGTCTGACATCGTTCTTTACTTCAACTTAACAACTTAAAACCCATTTGCGCCGGGCTGATTATTTGCCTAATGCTGCACCTGCTGTGAAGATAACGAGCACAAGCAGCCTCTACATGTGAGATCTCTCCCATGTAGCACCTCTTGGAGCACTTTTCACTTACCTGATTCTACGGGATGCTGAGAGAGTAGGTTTTTTTTTTTTTTTTTTTTTGACAAGTCAAGAACAATGTGTCTACATAAATGCAAGTGCAACGATAATATACATACATAACTATGTAAAACGTATATTTAGAGGAAGAGATCATGACATCATCTCGGAGGAGCGAAATATTTCTATGACATGACAATACGTCAACCGGCGCGAATGGGTTAAAGGAAACAATTTATCATGATTGATAATATTTATCATCATCACAATTATCATTATTACTAAAATATTATTTGATTGGTCTAAATGCCAGGGTATTTCAAACTGCTACACCCACCATTGCACCTGATGCCCCCTTTCCTTAACCCGTTAACGACGGATGACAAGATAACACGTCTAGTGGTTTTTGGGCTACACGACGGGGACGCGTTACTTTGTCCAGCCCGGGGTGCGGGAGGAGCCAGCGCGCAGCGCTGGCTCGCGGCCAGTGCGGCCGAGAATCCCGACGCGTTAGGCTTATGCGTTCAAGAGTCCCGGAATTTTGGTCTATTTAAGCCGGATTGGCCCCGTCGGGAACGGGTTAAGTCCCCTTTCTTTCCCTTCATTTAGCATCTACCATTCTATTTCATCTCCGCATATAGATACACAACTTACTAATAAGTAAATTATGATGAAGTTGTTTTACTTCAATCTATTCAAATGTTATCTTATATATTTTCCTATTTCCTTTCATAAAATGAAAAGCTTTTCAACTTAGAGATGTCCACTACACAATAACTATTTGACATACTAGCACAAACCAACCATTTCCTGGTGTTTGAAACTGAGCTCTTCAAACAATTTGTAGCAAATTTGCACTAGATAAAAACTGAAACTTTGGGATTATTTGTGGTTGTGGTTATGGTTATGGTAGTGGGGGGTGGGGGGTGGGGGGGGTTAAGGATTAGCAGTCTTTAGGGCTTGACCCATCATTAGTAACCATGTTTCATGGGGTGTAATTACTTTCATAATGCATGTTCCATTTTCCTGAATTTACAAGCTATTTATTCAGTTGTGTAACTATGGCATCATTCTAGATGTTAATTACCATCGTAGTGCTATTATACCATATATTGACTCACATAAGTCTAATAAATAATAAATTATGTATCATACCAAAAGTCTAGAATATAATAGGAAACATAGAGATAACCATCCCAGGTTATACATCATGAGATATTACCTATCATGGAAGGGTTAATAACACCATAAAAATCATAACCATGTTATCATTATTTTATCTGTGAGGATGCTCTTTACTACACTAAATATTATGAGATAAATTTTCTTTTTAATTGTTATTTCCATCATCATTTGCATCATCAACAATGAGACTAATATTACTATAATTCCTAATATTATTCTGATGATGATAATCTTCATCATCATTAATACCACTAGCAAACCAACTCCTTTCCTCTTTGTTATTTTTTCTCTTTTATGCTTTTAGCCGTGTAGAGTGACAAGAGCAAAAACAAAAGGATGTCAATGATACAGTACCTGCATTCCTACCAATCTGACTCCTAACGTGATTGTAGTTGTGTTAGCTGCTTTGGCAGTTTGACTTTTGCGTTTGCTCTCAGGAGCATCATCTCCATATTGTCTTGTCCCCATCTTCAGATCAAGAACACATGGATATCTGAACTTGAAGGTGAGGTTTTCCAGCATTATACACTCTGAAATAGGAAGATATAGATCAACTGAATATACATCTCATAGTAATACACTTTACGGGTTATATGCCATTCCAATCTCTAAATGATGATAATAATGATAATGTTAATAATAATAATGATAATAAAAATAATAATAATGATGATAATAATAAAAAAATATATAATAAGTAAATAAACTATAACATCAGAAGTGAAGCAATGCTCATTTACCCAATAAAACATTTCTCTTTTCTTCTCTCAAGGAAGCCTGAAATAAAACAACAGTTTACTACACATTCAGGGAAAAAATGTACAAAAAAATATGGTGCTTATAAAGCAAGTAGAAACCTGCATTACAAGTATTCTTCACAAAAGCCTTCAACTTTTTTTTTTTTATTGGACACATGACAAAAAAGAAGGAAGAAAAAAAAATCAATCTATAAAAAAGGAGAAGAAAAAAAACAGCACAGCAACTGTAAATGTGATGGCCAAACTGGAGACTTTCGTTATTACTTAGTCATATATGAATTTAATTTTTCAAACTGTACAGCTTTTAAAAATATTCAATTTTTTGCATGGATAATTTCCATAAGTTTACAAGCAATGAGAATTTCTTTACACAGGCAAGTTGTTGCACACAGACAACAAACTTTCCAGATTGGTGTGATAAGACAAGCCTACACGCAGTGAAGAAGGACTTTTGTAGATAGATATTTTAAACCCCAAATGCCGGATGACCATGATGTTCACATCATGGCTTGGCTGGTCTTTTTGCCGGATGACATGAATATCTTGTCAATGCTTTGTCTGGCCTTTGTACTGGGTTATCTGAAGTGTAGGGGTTGTCACTGCCACAGTGTACAAAAATCCCAGATTGCTTGGCCCACCAGTTGTGAAATGTTTAGCCAATATGACAGTTGCGGCCAAATTGGCCTTGTCATTAATGGGTTAAAAATAAGAAAGAAAAAATGAATAATACCTAACTAACTTAATCTCAAATTTTTTAAAACAAAGTTTTGTCTTTGCCAAAAAATCAACTAAGAATTTGAGCATCACAACATAAAATGTCAGAAAACAAGAAGTTGACAAACATCTCAAATAGGATAATTCAATTTGAGACAGACAGATCCTGCAACATTTGACACTAAAATTCAAAATGAATTTCATAACCCTGTATTAGCAAAAGAACACATAATACAGGTAGTTCACAACTAGTACACAATATAATCCTACTACAAAAAATAAATAAGGAAAATTAAGTCTGTTACTTGCTATTTCCCTGTAAATGGAATATCTTGACTTTGACTTTAAAATGAATTTTTAATGGTTACATAGTAAGAGGAATGTTAGATGTTAACACAGTAGAAGTTTTCATAATGTATGTTATGGACTAGTGAAGAGGAAGTGATAGAGGAGGATAGGAGAGCGAGGCAAAGTGACCAAGAAAGGTGGAAGTTGTGTTGGAGGAAGGAAAGTGGGTTCCAGACCAGGTTTTCTTAACCCGTTAACGACGGGTGACTAGATATCACGTCTAGTGGTTTTTGGGCTACACGCCTCCCGCGCACAGCGCGCGGGAGGCGCTGGCTCGCGGCAAGTGCAGCCGAGAATCCTAACGCGTTAGGCTTATGTGTTCGAAAGTCCCAGAATTTTGGTCTTTTTGAGCCGAAATGGCCCCGTCGGGAACGAGTTAACCCATTCACGCCGGGGCTATTCCAACTCTAAATGGTCGGAATGCCGGGGTTTTCGAACACATAAGCCTAACGCACCAGCCGGAAGTGAGCGCTGTAAGCCTGCTCACCTGGCACGCCAGCCTTGACCAAATATCTCGTCGCCAGTGTCTGACCGAAAAACCACTGAACGTGATAGCAAGTCAACTGGCGTGAATGGGTTAAAGGAGGGGAGGTGCATTAGAGGATATAAATATTTTGATAGAAAATTTTCTATCAAAACAGTTAATGAAATTTCCTGAATTAGAATTTTATTTAGCCCTTATAGTGGGATTTAAAAAGTATTTCTTCTTTTTGGCTTGTGATAAAAAAGCCTTGTAAAAAAAAAATAAAAGACCAGTACAAGAAATCTTCAAACAAAGAAGAATCCACAAGGAGTTTAAGAAATGGGGTGCATAAAATATGCAATCTTGTATCCCTCAAAACCTAAGACAACACTGCACATTACTGGTTAGAGTGCTCAATTATGACGACTGTATAGTCATTGAAAATAACGTTATCTGGACTAACATCATCCACACTAAAAATATAGCTGATGTCATATATGTTAGTTAGTCTGGGACAGTGGTTCTCAACTGATTTTTTAAAATCTATTGAATATTCATTACAAACAAAAATATCTAAATAAATAATTACCCATTCATTCTATTCCATCACTTTTATCTTTAAGAAACATTGCCTGTCACAATGATACATGAGTATTTATGAAATTCCAGGAAATAATGTTTGTAAGAAATATATTTCAGATCATAATTTTATTTAGCCCTTATAGTGGGATTTTAAAAGTATTTCTTCTTTTTGGCTTGTGATAAAAAAGCCTTGTAAAAAAAAAATAAAAGACCAGTACAAGAAATCTTCAAACAAAGAAGAATCCACAAGGAGTTTAAGAAATGGGGTGCATAAAATATGCAATCTTGTATCCCTCAAAACCTAAGACAACACTGCACATTACTGGTTAGAGTGCTCAATTATGACGACTGTATAGTAATTGAAAATAACGTTATCTGGACTAACATCATCCACACTAAAAATATAGCTGATGTCATATATGTTAGTTAGTCTGGGACAGTGGTTCTCAACTGATTTTTTAAAATCTATTGAATATTCATTACAAACAAAAATATCTAAATAAATAATTACCCATTCATTCTATTCCATCACTTTTATCTTTAAGAAACATTGCCTGTCACAATGATACATGAGTATTTATGAAATTCCAGGAAATAATGTTTGTAAGAAATATATTTCAGATCATAATCTTAAATGGTTATTTCATTTAATATCTCAAAATTCAGTTTTGAAGAAATATATTTCAAGTCAAAATGCTTGTTGTGCATACATACTCAACTCAACAGTTCTCAACTTTTTTCCATGGCCTTAAATGAGTTGACAACTCCAGGTCTAGCACACTGCTGGAGAGAATTAACTGATTTTTAAGATTTTTTCTTTTGTTTAAATGTATTTACCAATGGTCCCTTTTAAATTCTGCTTTCAAATAATCAGAACACAAATAAAAAGATATATACTTATATGGTCCTAAACAACATAAAAGCACATCTGTCAAATATTAATTTTCTGATACACAGTAACCAAAAATATGCACTCAAATGAAATATGAATCAATTAAAGAAAATAAAATCAGTGTACAAACAATACAGAGCCATGGTTAAGCAAATGGACTAACAAAAGATGAATCGAGGAGGAGGAGGAGGAGGAGGAGGAGGGAAACACACACACACACACACACACACACACACACAAATATATATATCATATTATCAGCGTGAAAGAAAATTCTTTATGTGATTGTAATAAATACACTTTTAAAAATGAGATCCATTTTATATAAAAATGTACTTCGATCCAGCTTTTTGGGAATGTGAAACAAGATAATAGGTCAGAGGTTATTATTATTATCATCATCATTATTACATGTTCTTTTTAATCTGAATAGAAAAAGCTGAAATCAAATCTGCTTATAAACTAATAACATATCTATACTCACCTACAACATTTGACGAATCAGACTTTTGTTTCAGTTTGTGCAGTGTTGTTTGGTGGCACTGCTGTAGCCAGGGATTGTGTGTGTCTGGATGAGTGAGAGATGATATATTTTCATCAGCAGAGGTTCTGGTGTTAGTGGCTGCACTGCAGGCACTGTTGGGTGATGTTGGTGGGGTGACCGGGTGTTCATCTTCTTCATCGCTCTCGAGTTCAACACTACTGGAACTAATGCGCCTGAGACATCTTCTGCAAAGCATGTATGTGATAACCCTTAAGCTACTTTATCAAAAAAGAAGACAATGGAGAAGAAAAAGAAAAAGTAGAAGAAGAAGAAGAAGAAGACCAAGAAAAATCATGATTAAATAGTAAAATGTGTTAAGAAAATTTCTATGTAATAACTCACAGAGACACTGTTGGTTTAAAAAAATTATCCAAGAACACACAAATTCAATCTGATTCAACTGAAAAAAATATGCTGCTTAATATTTTTTGGTATAGTCTATTTGTTGGGACTTCTAATTCCTAGTAGAAATATGGTAATCCCAAATGAAGCAACTGTAATAGCAATATAAAGCTGGGTGTTGTTTGGAGTAGGTTAAGTTCCACAACACTTACCCCTCCATTTTCCAATACTAATGTGTATCATGGTACCCAAACGGGTTGCAAAAGTTGTTAATTGTGTGCAAGAGAGTAGGGATCCTAGGTCAGTCCTACTTATGCTTTTAATAGTACAGCTGAAATTCTCCTTACCCTTGCTTCAGCGCTCCTTGGTTACTCCTTGCTGAAGGCATTTGTTCATTGGGTAGCGCAGCCAGAGACAACCCATCTCCTGCTTCTTGAAGGACCACTTGCAATGTGCCGTGAAACTGTGGGGTGTACTTCTTGACTTCCGGGGGAAGGGTGCGGTAAAATCTGTATTCTCTCCCAATCAGTGGTTTGCATAAAGTTGTGTCATCCAACACAAACATGGATGAATGACCTCCAACTTGGTGCACAAGTGGCTCTAGCTGCAAAGAAGAATGAGATTCTGAAACTGGGAAAGCTAGAATGATACCAATTACAAAAAAATAATATATATTTTTTTTAATTCAGTACTAAACCTTCTGACATTATAAAACAGTAGCCAAAAATTACAAATCAGTGAAAGAAAGGAACAAGATAGGAAGTATAAGAAGAAGAAGAAGAAAACAAAAAAACAAAAAAAAACAGTGCCTTTAGTACAAGCAGTAACCAGGCCTTATTTTAAGTTCATTAAATTCCTAAACTACATAAAAGGATTTGCAGAAGTAGGCCATGGTGGTGTTTGTGATGGCATGGGTGGTGATGGTAGTGGTAATGTTACTGGTATGCATGTGGTGTGAAGGAATGATAGCCATGGGGATGCAGAAATACTAGCAAAAAATACAAGAAGTACATGATTTTTATGTACAGGCTCAAGGGGTACATGGTTAACTAAAATGTAGTGATTGACTAAAAAATGTAAATTGGAAGAAGAGAGGCGCACACAATATCACATCATCATTCATGCAATATATTCAATCTGTTAAAAAAAAAAAAAAAAAAAAAAAAAAAAAATCACAATCTATTTTACAGTTCCATAACATTTCATTATAAAAAAAATACATGCAGAGTTACAGGAGCATCTACACATAAATGTCATTGGAATATTATGTACAGAAATATAAGGCTTTTTCATCACAGATAATGCATTCTCTCTCATGCTGTGTAAAGTTTATGAGTTTCTATTTCCAGGCCGATTTCCAGAGCAGAGCTGCTAGGGTAGTGATCTAAATATATTTTTGCTATAGTGTCATAGATAAAACCTGTTTTATTAACCCATTACAGATGGGAAAAGATTTGCTTGCCCAGTCTCCAGGATGGGTTTTATTTCAGAGCGAGGCAGCTTCATGCAACATACCTTGACTTTTCCCACTCTCTTTCAGTCACTCATAGTAAAACAAGAGCCATTTTTGTGTTTTTAAAAGTAAAAAGTATCCTCACTGGCACAGGGACACATCGTAGACACTAGGCATTGTATGAAAGATCCTCCTTTTATCATTATTCCTACACATCCTTCACTGGCGGTATTTAGAGTTAGGAGCAAGAGGTTAGCAACTTGCTGTTCGCAATCTCTCTATAAAGATAATGCCTCCTACAGACCGTGGATGGGTGCCATTCAAGGCTCTCTCTCCTGCTAGTGCTTGGAAAAACTGCCATCTAGTTTTTGGATTTTAGGTAATACCCATTTTGCTTACTATTATTGTCATCATCACTCACTCATTACTCATAGTACAATAAAATAACAGTGATCCAAATTCCTCAAACGTCATGTACATCATTATGCTATTGCATCAAGTATGTCATGACACCCATCTGCAATGGGTTAAGATTAACCCACACAGGACGGGTGGTACAGCATGTGTACCGCGCATTCAAAAGCCCAGTTGCCGGGCGGCACAGTATTGTGCCAGCCATTCAATTGATTTAGGCCTAATAATAAGAACGCCCCGGCATTTGGACATTCAAGGTTAGAATTCCCCGTCAGGGAAAGAGAGAGGGAGAGGGAAAAAGAGAGAAAATATATATATATATATATATATATATATATATATATATATATATATATATATATATATATATATATATATATATATATATATATGCATATATAAGAACCTATGTAGCTGAATAAGTATGAAAAAAATACCTCATAGAGTCCAAGCTCAAAATTTTCTGAGACAAATATCGTAAGATAAATACTGCTACAACTGGAATTCCATGAGCTCTCCAAAACCCACAGAACCCACATTTATGATATGACCAACTATTTTTTTGAAAAAAAGGAAAAAGGAAATGGTTGGATGTTGAGACAATACTGATTGTCACAAAGTGGCTTTTGAACCAATTGTCTTTAAAGTTGCTAATAGTATATCTAACACTATGGATAATCTGTGCTGTACCCAAATTAGATGCAGCACTATTAACCCCTTCACTTCGGGCAGTAGAAAACGCTCCTTGCGCCGTATCCGAGCTGCCGGCGTGCGCCAAATTTTAAACGTCGCTACTGAATATGACAAGTTTTGAGCCAAAACCTCTACAAGTTTATGGCCAAAACCTCAACATAATCATCATGTGTTATATATCAAAATATGCATAGTTAATCTCTTCCCCCATATGCATGTGACAAGTTATTTACATGGGTTGGGAGGAAGATGGAAAGAGTGACCTTGGTGGGAGGCCTCACTCAGATGACCAAAGAAAACGATTGAAATAGTATGGTAAACT
>BOPN01001836.1:60000-67500 GCA_017312705.2 Penaeus japonicus
GGGTTCTCTAGACACCAGAAGGTCAGGCAGTGTGAACATTGGCATCGTCAGAAGGCCAGTGAGTGTGGGCGCTGCAGACGACAAAAGGTCACAGAATGTTGGCATTGTAATGGTAAGAACGATGACCCTGTAGAAAGTAGTAAACACAAGAGAGAACAATGGCGACGAGAAAGGACACATACTGCGGAACTATCAAAAGGATCGAGGCGCATATCAGTGAAAAGTATTTAGTAAAAGTTAGGAATAAGGTCGCTGAAGAAATGTTGCAAGTTAAATAAAATCGTTAATGTACAGCAGGAAATCACAGTGAAGATGTCGCAAGGAGGTGAGCCGATAAATCGTCTTTGACAATCAATTCCTTTTGCTTTAACATTATCATTGCTCCACTGCACCAGAACTTGCATGCAAACGCGAGACGTCGAGGATGCAAACAATTTCTACCGCCTTAAAAAAAAAAAATGCAAATGTAGAAAATACAATGAACAATTTTATTTACATTCATTTTTTAAAATCCAATAATGCGTTTCTTCCGCATCATTCGTTGCGTTTTGAGTATTCTTCGTGGCAATACCAGCTGATCTTTCTCACGTCAAATAAATTCTCAAGTGCATATCCTCAGTTGAAATCCTCCTTGAACTGAAACGGTGCCAGTGTTTAGTCTAGGCTTAGAGCTGGTACTGTCCAATGCCCCATCTCGAACCCATTGCCAATTTAGTTGAGTTTATATGGCTGTGGTGCCGTTGTTATTACTATCACCATGATTAAAAAGAAGGTGTTGTCATTGTGCATTTTATCTTTGCATGTGGTGCAGTAGAAATATATAGTACTGGCCACGGGTAATCTGTCCTTTGATATTTATATTGACATTTATCCGAACAATGCATTATTATTAGTGGTGACTTGCTTGTACGTATATGATAGGTAGGGCAGGTCACCCAAGCATGCAGCGGACTTGCTTTCATTGGAGTCTTTTTCGGTGAATATTTATGACGTTCGTTGCGCTCTGGAAACTTTCATAAGTAATTACTTTAGTGTTTGTTAACTTTGATGTTACTGTTTCGCAATTGGTGCGAATTTATTAGACGTGGGGAATTTGTTTGTTATTGTGAATGAGATCTGTCACTGGCAAAATATTTTCTGACTTGCAAATGACTTTCCCGTACTTTTGGCATGGCATTCGCTTGTATATCGTAGAATTAGACTATGCGGGATATATGAATACATTCTGTGACTTTACTTAGTTGCTCTGAAATATATAAAATCTTTATCAGTTTATTCCAATTATGTATATTTTTTTGAGATTGGTCGCGAATTTGTATGTTCTATTTCCGTCTCGCTCACTAGTAACAGGACTGGCGAGGAGTGCGGGTGACAGGCGTCACACGGAAGCTCCAGCATCAAAGAAAGAAATTTGGCGACAATGAAGGCTGCACCTGATTTTAAATGTGCACACGTTGCAACATTTCCACGTCCAAGTCCCTGCATACAGACACGAACAAACATGTGTACGACTGTACGTACCTTGTCAATGCAAACACACGTCCGCATGCGCATGCGTACGTACGCTCACAAACACACGCGCATGCAACTACTTGACTCACAAGTACTTGCGTCCTGATGTTGCATATACTGAGTGACATAACATCCCCGAAAGCTCTTCGAAGATCGCTTTCCCATCTCTCTCTTCTCGTGACCTATGACCTTCACCCCTTTGCGCCTGGACACAGTGCCAACTTCAACCTTGGCATCTACGTGTGGCAGATTAGACGTTGACTTCGGTGTGTCGGGGAAAGCCAAGTTCGATTGTATTTGGAATGTGGCTTGTTTCGTTTAAGGGCATGTGGCGGCATTAATAAGCTTGGGGTTCGTTCTCCGGGACACTCGCTTATGTCGGGTGGCTGTCGTGAGGCGGTTGGAGTACCGGACATGCCAACAAACAGACCACTGTTGGAATATCTACAACTGAATTTGTAATTGCACTTATCAAAAATTGACACTCCACTCACATGTATATAATAGATTATACTGAGAAGTACATGAATATATAAATATGTATGTCTTTATGTCTCTATATGTGCTAATTTTTTCGTACCTAAAACTACCCTTGCCAATCTGCTTTTTTTTATTGTTATCTCAGACAATGATATATCGGCTGTCGAGATGTAGATCGTAATTGGGACTTCAAAGAATGTTTGGTGCATGTGCCTGACACGTAGTCCTTGTCTGCCATCTGTAAATCGGCAAAACAACATTCTCTCTGAATTTAGATCCCTAGTTAGGAATCATAATCAGGCTAATTACTATATATAGAATTGATCTGTGGCTTTTCATTACTTACCAGTTTATTGATTCAGCTACATGTTATTATTGATTCTACTCCTTGTTGTTAAGGAAAAAAAATCACTCATCAAGCATAATGGCTGCTTTTGGATAAATGCCAAATTGTGATTTGTCAAGAAACACGACAGTCCCAAGTGAGCCCTTATAGGACATCTCATTTCAAGAGGACAGACGTTATCTTTGGATACTAATGGGACTATTGGGACTCTACATGGCCTTTCGAGTCAAGGCTAGGCTATCGTGGGACATGTTGCTGGCTGTCACCGTATATCACAACTGACTGTTTTCCATTTTTTTCCCATGTATGTATGTATCGACTGAAGGTCGTGGCGCACATGTGATACTAGATGTATATAATTAGATCACTTTTTGTGCATGTTCACATATAAACTGTATTTCGATAGTCTATAGATTTCCTTTGGTCCTTCGCTAAGTAATACTATACTTGTCGGGCATATAACAGCCGGACGTGCCTGGCGTGTCCCTTCGACCAGGGGCTCGATAGATTGATCATTGTTGTATTTTTCAGGGAGCAAATCTCTTTAAGGAAGTCGAAACTTGCGCGTTATGGCCTTAATTTTTATGCGTGCATTCCTGTTTATCTATTATATGATTGATTTTTTTATTATTAATTATATGGTTTAAGTAACTACTGGTGACTATTAGTATTTTGGTTTGATTTGTCACAGTCCATGTTTGATGTTTTTGTGCTTTTCTTGACGAAAATAGCCGCAAGTATTTCATTTCATGTATTAAATGGCTTCTTGATGTTTTATTTGCAACAAATACGTCATAGTTGAAAAGTGTTCTGTTTAGCTTGTGATTGATGAATGACTCGTACTGTAAAACTACCGCATGTCCCACTTGGCGTACGCAAGCATTCTTTTGAAAATATTTTTGTCACACCGTAAGCTTTTGTAAAATCAATTTAGCTATCTAAGATCTCATATCATGTAAAAAAAAAGGAGAAAAATACTACATACCGTTTTTCGCCTTAAAATGATAAATAAAAAACAATGCCAAAGTGCAAAGGGCAATAGGAAAATAGGAAATTTATGGAATTTGTCGACCAGGCGAACCAGCGTGTTTTTTGAGCGCCAAAGCTAGGACTTGATATTGTCCGACATAATTTGAATTTTTGCAGGTTAGAAGTTACAACTGGGCTCCTTTTTTATATTTGTCTTTAATAAAGTAATCACTTTTAACTGTTTATTTTCTGTCACCCCCCCTCCCTCCCTCTCTCTCTCTCTCCTCGTTATTCTTTATAAGAATGTGTGTGTGTCCCTTTCCCACCTGTTCGTGAAACTCACACACAAAAAAATATACATACACGCAGAAATAGACAAGCACATACAACAATAACAAAAAGGCATCCCAAAAGACAAAATATTTACGTGCATTCCCTGTTTCCCGAAGAGAAAAATAACCTGTTTAGATAAACATATCGTTCCTAATTCTCATTGCAAGCATTCTTATATTTGCATATCAACATATTTGAATTGAATCAGGTTGTAATACAGGGCCCCGCGGGGTGTACCAAAAGGACTAGTTTTCACAAGCAGTCACGGAGGAAAACATCCACTTTGACCTTGGAACTGTCAAGGTTATTATTTGAAGGAGGGAAAAACGCACGTCAGCATATAAGTGCCGTTTTAAGTGTTACAGAATATTGAAAACAGTTTTGTTTTTTACGAGAGACAAACGACAGTTGTAAATATGGCGTATGTTTATTTTGCTTAATATACTATTTGTGTGTGTGTGTGTGAGTGTGTGTGTGTGTGTGTGTTTATGCATGTGTGTTTTTAGGTAGGCAGGTAGGTCAAGGGTAAATAGTGTGCGTATGAAAAATATATTGAACTCTCAATTTGAACGAAATATAGCCATCATCCAAAATGCTTTACTCATTAACATATTGCCAATCTAATCTCCAAAACATTTCTATGCTGCCGATGACCTCATTACCAAACTATTCTGCTCATATAAAAAAAAGTCATCAAATCTGATAACCATTTTAAAGGCATCAGTCTAGCTAGACTCAGAATCTAGCCGACATGTGTGATTTTATTGCATTTTTTCTCGTTGAATTATTAAAATAGGAGTTTCTTTTCCACCAATTAAATGTTTCACAACAGTTCCTTTTAAGGGACGTCCAGCCCACCGAACTCGTATGCAGGTCCTGTGCACTTGACTCAGTCTTGCATCAGGCTAACCATTACAAAACAAGGTGATAAAAAAATATTTGAAAAATAAGAACACATGCGAACGTGTTTATACGCTACTTGGCACTCATCATAAGCTGCAAACGGACTCGGTCTTTGAGTTTTACCGTTGCAAGGGTGTCGTTTGCATCCATTTAAAGCATATTGCATTATTTCTTTTAAAACCTCCTTCTCTGCGCCTTATTACAACGGTTAAACACGTATTACAATAGCCTTTCACCCTCCCCCTCCCCCCCCACTCCGGTGAAGCAAGGGACCGCGGGTTCAAAACAAAAACTAACCTTACTGCTTGTTGATCAACCATGCTATGTAGATCAGTGGTGATAAAATATTGGACATAAAACAGAGATGTTTTAATCTTGTGAATCATTTTCCTACTGATACTAATCAGTTCCATTCGAAATCTGTTTTGATTTCTGACCAACGCTATAATTTTATACTAGATAAGAGAAATACTATAAAATCATTTTAAAACGATGGTATTACATAATGGACACATATATCACACAGATTCTTACATTAGAATAATCCAGTAACAATATGTCCCTGAAATTCACATAAGGTAACTGTGCACCACCTCACTTACAACGTAAATTCAAAAATGATAAACGGACTAGTGTGCCCATGATAATGTTCAGACGTTGCATTCAAAAGTGTTCATGACCAGAGTGTGTCGTAAATTGCTTGTGTGTGCGATCAGTGCCTGTGAAAATAAGCTCAACTCTCACGCAGCGTAAAAGGCGACTGCTTGAGAGAGCGCGGGCCAAGCGAGGATTAATATATTACCCATAATGCCGTTCGATGATCGCCAAACGTTTTTTTTTTTTTTTTCTCTCTCTCTCTCATCTTGACTTTTTCTTTTTTGTTCGTTTTCTTTACTTTACTTTTATTTCTTGGTCCTATTCTATTTATTTTTTCTCTTTATTACTCATATTATTATTATTATTATTATTATTATTATTATGATCCTCCTCCTCCATCTCCTTCCTCCTCCTCTTCCTCTTCCTCCTCCTCCTCCTCCAACTCCTCCTCCTCCCTCCTCTTCCTCCACTTCTTCCCTTTTCTTCATTTTCTTCTTTCCCCTCTTTTTTCTTCTTTTCATAGGCCCTGGAATTGACTTCCTCCCCTCCCTCTTGCTAGTGCCTATATACTATACAAATTTTATCTCTGAAAAAAAAAATTCTCTATCATTATTAATAATTATGTTATCAAATGCCAAATATATATATGCGTTAACAGCATAGTATCAATTATAAATTATTTACCCAAAGTTCTCACCTTAACAAACACCATTAACGAAGTCGTTAGCAAGAAATGCTCTATTTCTGGCAATTGGTCCTCATTGCGAAAACCCTTTCGAGCCGCCATAAAATATCCGTAATGAGCGAACAACACCACAAAGCCGTAATTGATTTAAAAGCCCTCCACAACGCTAAATTTTGCCGAAGAAACAGAAATTTACAACGCCGTTAACCTTTTGTCTGGTGCTATTAAAAGTCAAGGTCAACGACATGCTTATCAAAGGGGTTGATTATTTATTCATTTATAAGCGGCGGTGTAGTTGCTGCCACATTGCGCTTTTGTTTTTGTTTTTTTCTTTAGAGAGAGAGATGTAGCATTCGTTTCGCGGTGCTTTGCAGGAATTATAATTGTGTTAAAGTATAATTAAATCGTCTTTCTGGTAATAAAATTCTGGGGACGTATATTTTTGCTGAGCATAATGGCGGTACACCGGACACGTCAACGCTCATTAAAACTCGTTTTTTGGTGTTTTCATGACAATTTAAACAAACATATGGAATGGACTGTTGAGTATGTTTATTATTCAACTGCAAACAACTTAACTAAACTATGAGGGATCTCTAAGGAAAGTTGAATTTGAAATAAACGAATTGATGTTGCATTTATAGCTTGTGGGCCTAACAGCACGAGACCGCAATGAGTATTTGTCTAAAATATAAATTTGGTCATTCCTTTGGGATGCTGTGTAGTTCTTCCTCCAGTTCACGAACACAGATGTAAAGAACAGGAGTGGCCCACAAGAACATCAGGCTGTTTGGCTTTATTCTACTTCTGATAATTATTTACTTATTGTAACCTAATGTTTAAGACTAAATTATTTTTCACTTCCTGATATCAAAATGGTAATTAGTGGCCTGATTTGCATGCTGTATGTTTTGCGTAATTTTAGATTCGGTATCTGAACTGATGATTTTGTACTGGCACTGAGTTTAGCTATGGTATCTTAAGTAATCTGTTATGTCCCATAAGATTTTAAGGATATAAAACCGAATAGAATGTAATCTACGTATTTTTCTTTCTTCTATTATATCACGATAAAACCATTTCGTACTGATAAAGGTCATTAGTCAGATGATTCCTGAGAAAGAAGATTTATGAACCACGAAGGATATCTAATCCACTAGTACAATGCGCTGAATCACCAGCACTCAAAGGAAAGTTCAAATCTTGGCGATTTGGATGTTCTCATGCGCTCAGAACTTGGCAATTAGCTCTCTAAAATTAAAATTAGCTGCTCGAGGAGATGGAGAGATTGTGGGGGAGAGAAAGGAGGCGATTGCTTTCCTGTCTCTTCACGCGGGCGAGGCAAACCCGAGAGCACATTTTGGCGCCTTTTGTCACCCTCCTCTTACCTTCTCACTTGACCCAGTTCTTCGCGAGGGGAAATACCGTGCAACTTGCAACCACACACCTAAGGAGGGTGAAGCCGTCGCGTCATGTACCGGATTAAAATATCATCATATGCCAGATTTCACATGCAAATGACATCTAGATGTTGAGCTCTAATGCCACCACATGAACATGATTTCGAAGCAGATGGCTGTCATCATATATCCATCCCCGCGCTATCCTCTTTGATCCGAGTTTCGAAGAGACTTTTTTATTGCTTAATCCACTTTGGCCCCTTGTGCGTCGCCGA
>BOPN01001836.1:72500-85000 GCA_017312705.2 Penaeus japonicus
AGTTAAAAAAAAAAAAAGACTTGCATGAGACGTGACAGACCAAAACGATATAATCACAGATAAATGGACGACAAAAACACATATCCCCCTCCAAAAAATATAAAGAAAAAGTGCAAGACAAAATGAGCAATCTCAAACGTAATCTCTATCCCTGGACAAGCAACAGCTGACCAGGGACGGTAAACATTCTTTATTTTACCGCGGAGGGACGTACCCGGAAGGTCACTGCAGAGGGATTACTTCCTGACCTTTGACCTCGGTGAACGCCTGCCTCTGGTGAATTTTGATGAACGGTGCTTGGATAATCCCTGTAAATATGATGTTTTAAAAAGGTTTTAGATATAGATAGGAAAACGCAAATTTAAGGAATTTGCTTGACGATGCTGACACTTTTAGTCCTCACGTATGTACGAAAAAATAAGTCCATTTGCAGCGAAATAAACCCAAAGGAATGGCGCAACCCACTTACCTTGATTACATTTTGCTATAGCATAATATGACGACATACACACCTACAAAGCTATTTGTATATATGTCTGTTTCAACGTATGTGTAAATAAATTTGTTCACGTATTCATTGTATAGTACAATAGATAAAGGAGTAGACTGGTAGATGTATATACATACAGATAGATAGGAGGACATAACAGACCACAGCTTTGTAAGTGATGGCTTGCAACGGACACATTGCATGGCTGAAAGGTACAGACGGCTTGGCGCCAAGTATTTCTAGTGTACACGTAATATTTGTGGCTAAGTGTGTGTGTGTGTGTGTGCGTGTGTGTGTGTGTGTGTGTGTGTGCGTGTGCGTGTGTGTGTGTGTGTGTGTGTGTGTGTGTGTGTTTTATTGAATATTATCACCCCATTACATCCTTCTTATATCCCACACTCTCCGTCCACAGGTTAGTTCTTACGTCACAGATGGCTTGATGGTTGACAGGCAGCGGTTGCGAGAATAAGATATCATTAGACCGCGTGAGTAACATGAATTCAGCTATCACCATCCCCCATATGCTTAATATAGACATCCTACAAACGGTTTTTTTAAAAGGAATTGTGTTATTTTTGTGTTCCGGGAAGTAGAACGGGCGAATATTTTCATTGGTATTTATTTTGGTCGTACTATAGAGAGAATTATCGTAGTGTAAATGTTTTTTTTTATCCTCACATTTCATCTCTAACTGAGAAAGTGATTTATTTTTTATCCTTTTTTTTCTTTGTATGATATTTTAAATTGGAGATTTATGCCACGATAAGAGGTGTCATTCAGAAGCTCGAAACACTTTCTCTCCTTCCTTGTTACTCTGTTATCGCTTTTAGCTTTTTTTTTTTCTCTCTCTCTTTGTGATACATAGTTTCGTTATCTTTACCCCCTCTTTCCACTCTTCTATCTCCCTTTCTCCTCTCTCTCTTTCCTGCTCCCCTCTCTTCCTCTTTTTTCCTCCTATTGCTCTCTCCTCCCCCATCCTCTTATCAACCCTTTGCTTCCCCATTCCTTCTTCTCCCCTTCCTCCCCACCCTTCCTTTTCGCCTCCCTCTTCCCCTCCCCTCCTCCCTACCCTTCCTCTCCTCCTCTCCCCTCCTCCCCAGCCCTTCACCCCTCCCCGCCTCCCCACCCTTCCTCTCTTCCCTTCTCCCTCACCCCCTTCCTCCATTTCGCCTCTTGACCCACCTTCCTCCCCTTCCTTCACCCTCGCCTCCTTCCTCCCCTCCCCTCCTCTCCTCTCTCCCCCCTCACCCCTTCCTCCATTGCCCTCCTCCCCATCCTCCCTCCCCTCCCCTCATCCCCACCCTCCCTCCCCTTATCCCCACCCTCCCCTCAACTTCTCTCCCCACCCTTCCTTTCCTCCTCCCCACCCTCCCTCCCCTCTTCGCCCCCTCTCCACCGTAAATTCAATCGCCCCAGATCGTCACGTAGCAAGACTGCCTTGAAGAGGTCATCGATTCCGCGCCAGTCGATGATCATCTCGTCTACCGCACGCCGGCCATAGGTTGACGGTCTTTTGTTTTGGGGCCAGAGACGTTGTTTTTGTTTAGGGAGCTCTTTGTTTCTTTTATACTGTTTTTTTTCTTTTTATTTTCTTTTTATTTTGCCCTACAGCTTTTTTTTTTCTTTTGAACTACAGCTTTGTTTGGTGCTAGATTTCTCTGTCTCTCTCTCTCTCTCTCTCTCTCTCTCTCTCTCTCTCTCTCTCTCTCTATATATATATATATATATATATATATATATATATATATATATATATATATATATATATATATATATATATATATATATATATATATATATATATATATATATATATATATATATATATATTTATATATATATACATATATATATATATATATATATATATATATATATATAATACACACACACACACACACACACACACACACACACACACACACACACACACACACACACACACACACACACACACACACACACACACACACACACACACACACACACACACACACACATACACACACACACACATACACACACACACACACATACACATATGTTTATATATATTTATGTGTATGAATGTTTGTGTTTGCATCCTTCCTACTCCCAATCCCTCCCTCTCCTACACTCTCCCTTCATCTCCCTCTCTTTTCATTCCTCCCTCTCTCTCTGTCCCTTTCTTTCCTGCCCTTCCCATCCCTTCCTCTCCCTCTCCATTCTTCCCTTCCCTCTCCCTTACTTTACCTTCCTCTCCCTCCCTTTCCATCCTTTCCCCTTCCTCTCCCTTCCTTTCCACCCCCCTATCCCTCTCCCTTCCTCTCTTCTAGCCTATGTTAACCAGGTAGCTTCTCAATGTAGTTTACTATTTTTAGAATATTTTTTTATTGCAATTTTAGTGTGTATGAATATGAAATTCGGGAAATATTGTTTATAACATTATTGGCAAAAGTTTTCATGACTGCGGTTTGTGTGGTTGATAATAATGTCGTTGATATTAATGATAAAACTCTGTGGTCGATATTGCTCACCATAATAATGTTCAGGATTCAAAGAATGATAGCGAAAAAACGGCGTTGGTGACTCGGGAGAAAACACGTGCCAACAGTCAATATTAGACACAGACTGAATATTACATGAACAAACAAAAAATGTATTCTGTCTTGCGCATACACAAGATACAAAGAAAAGAAGGAAACACAGTATGTAGCACTTACTCCATGCAAGGAGTAAGTACTATTCTACATACAAGTACACTTACAAAACACGCGTAAGGTAGGTTTGTCTGGTGACGCTACGCAAGACTGCAGTCCTTATTGGCTTACCTTAATCTCAGGCGGAGTAACCTCACAACCATTCTATGTCACGTCTACACACTTCTGCTCTTTCGTCACGTAACCACGTTCTAGCATTACATATTTAATGCAGCACTGATACAGTATACTATCCGCGTAACGTTGCTAACCTTTTGCCGCTTCCACACAGCAACATACTAGCTACCGTGCATTGTCGCGTTTCTAAACAAAACGGCGCGCTTCTACAACAAAACGCTTCCGTTTGAACGACTATGTCTTGTCAGCAAAACACCGTAAAGTTGACTGCTACCACAACGAAATACGTCATGTAACTTGTCATCATAATAGCATCTGGTTCCGCTGTGACACTTGCTCACCCGGTGCATGTCTCTGCTGCGTTAGCTCTTCAAAATAATACGCTTGCTACGGTGTCAGTCAGTTGCCCCGAGGCACGTGGCATGAAGGTGCTACTACCCGACACGGTCATTTTTCAGCCGCTTGTCATCCCTTGGCAGTGTCATTTCCTGGCACTCTTGTCGTTTCCTGGCACCGTCTTATTTATGGTTCAGGGTGTGGTCACCGAGGGCCGTCTCTACGAGTGCATTAAATGGGATCAATTTATATATACACTGCAGCCATTTACGGAAGGGGAATCGAACGCCGGTCTGTGCCCCGGTGAAATGAATTGTCATCTTAGAGTCGAAGAGATGTCGCTCTGCTTCCTCTACCACTTTCTTTCTCCCATATTCTATTTCTTTGTCGATATATTTATCTGCCTGTGTTTATATCTGACTATTTATCTATCAATTTATTTCTATACATATGTTATTCTCTCTCTCTCTCTCTCTCTCTCTCTCTCTCTCTCTCTCTCTCTCTCTCTCTCTCCCTCTCCCTCCCTCGCTCCCTCTCTTTTTTTCCTTCCCTCTCTCCCTCCCTCTCCTCTCCTTATGTAATCCTCTTCCACAGTCTAACTATGGTTACACGACCCTACTCCTTGTTTTTTGTCCTTCTCCTTCTTCTTCTTCCTCTTCCAAACTGGAAATACCAACGATCCTCAACCACGTGAAAAGTGCGTGATGGTCTCAACTGCAAGGTCAAACGAGCCTTGTGGTCAGTATGCCGAGCCGGTACATGAACCACCAAATACGCGAATGTCAAGGTGTGCGAATTAGTACAGTGGCGTGATGGCGGAGAGTGCGGTTGGGGTGTGATTTATTCCTTGTGTGTGGCGGCAAAACGATGGCTTCTAGAATCAGTAGGAAGAAGGAGAAGAAGAGAGCGAAAGGGATAGAGAGAGAGAGAGGTAGAGAGGTGGAACAAGGGAGAGAGAGAAAGAGAGAAAAAATGGAGCAAGGAAGAGTAAGACAGAGAGAAAGAAATATATACATACATATATATATATATATATATATATATATATATATATATATATAATATATATACATAATATATATATACATATATATATACATATATATATATATATATATATATATATATATATATATATATATATATATATGTATATATATATATATATATATATATTATTATTGTTGTTTGTTGTTACGTTGTTACAAAGAGAGAGGGGTGGGCGGATCTTAATGTACCAAATGCTCTTTAAGTTCAGCAGCTAAATGCTACTAAACATGAGCACCGAGAAAAAAAGAGAAAAGATAAACCCGAAAAAGGAGCTCAAAATATCACACAGAAGGCACTCGTGACGCCTTATATATTCTCAAAAGTTATTCTTTTTTTTTATCATGAACATTTCACAAACCACGATTTGGTCAGAGGATCGCAAAACTTCTTCATTTTTTGCACCAGAATATATACTACGAAATTCATAAACTGTTCGTTGAAATAGAGCAAAATAGAGAGAATTGCGCGCCAGCGTATCTGAGTCAAGAATCAGGAAACTATTATGAAGGAAAAGGGTTTACGATGCCCTTGGGGAAACTTCTCATTATTTGGCCTTGTTTCAGTGGGTACTTATCTTATGTATATAAATATTTTTTATTTATCTCTCTCTCTGTCTCTGTCTCTCTCTTTCTCTTCCTCTTCATCTTTCTCTTTCTCTTTTTTTTCTCTCTCTCTTATATATATATATATATATATATATATATATATATATATATATATATATATATATATATATGTGTGTGTGTGTGTGTGTGTGTGTGTGTGTGTGTGTGTGTGTGTGTGTGTGTGTGTGTGTGTGTGTGTGTGTATGTGCGTGCGTGTGTAAGCGTATGTCATTCGCCAATGAATGGAGTTACTCTTACAATTTAGAAAAAAAATCTGTGTTTAACTAGACGTGGCGTCACCAGACTGTAAATTAGTAATTCCTCGAATAATAATCTGGTAATGTTGAGTTTATTCGATATATTTTCATAAGCTCACATAATTTCTCATTTAAGATATAGAGATGAGTAAAGAAAAAGCCAATTTGTTCATGTTTTGAATATAAGAATATAAAAACCACAAAAGGGACATGGATTTCCGTTATAAATATCCCCGCAAAATATAACGATCTTGACAAACATGCATATGACATTTAAAGCGTGCTAATGCAATGCAACGCATGTCGGAGATATGAATGTCAATCCTCACTGCACCACTTCATTATAAAAATAAAGAGAAATAACCTTTATGACCCTGCAACGGAAGGCCTAATCTCGTCACGATTGCCTCCCTTTGGCGTGGCGTTACCTGAAGGTATAATGTGAAATAGAGTATTACGAGTGGTTTACTGAGTTCCTCTTGACAGGTGGTGAAGAGGTCGTGTCCTGATTGCGACACAGGGAGCTGTGTTTGCACTATGGTTGAGCGTGCCACTTCCGGTGCCTTGTATTTTTGTAGTGCATTCATTACGTGCGATAAAATGATATTTTATTGCTAGCCATTCCAGTAACTTTAATTACGCTCAAACACCCTTTCCCACATGAGTGCAAGGCTACTGTGTATATGTATATTTCTACACAATATGAGCAACGGGAGTCGCGTAAACGCTCACAGAACGTAAACATTCAAACACAAGGATACAAAACTCACACGCATTCACAAGGTAACGGATGTTACACCGTTACTGTTTATATCATTTCGACACTCAAGGTGAAAATTAAGCTTTCCTTCCTGAGGATACAGTTAGGCCAAGGGTATTTTTAAACAAATACCCAGCTATGTTAAATACCACCAAATCTGTAATGAGAAAAATAAAAACAACGATGCCAAGGTTATCAGTTAGAACAGTTTACTGATTGTTTATAACCAGCGACGAACCAGATGCACTACGGCGATTTGCATTTTTGTTTTCGTTTTCCAGCCCTAAATTGGTCGCCAATACTATCATACATAGTATGGATACTGGTATTCTCCAAATGACTTATCACATGAATAGATTACATTACCTATTTTTTAATACTGACTGTAAGTAGAATCATGCATTTCTGATACTCTTGCATTCAGATCAACGGCGCCATCGAGATTACAGTTAAAACTATAATACTGAATAGTGGCTCTTATATTTCAATCCATGTTAAAAGCTGTCGAGGTGAAACAAGGCCACCGGAAATGCATTGGAGTGCAGTAAAACGTAGCTGCAATTACTTTTTAGTTTTTTTTCATATTTCTTTTATTTTTTTCCCCTTCGCTTCAAAGGAATCTCTAGGCGAGAGGCAATGGTTGATGTATCGTGCTCTCCTGTTCAAAGGGAATTTGGAATCCCTGCACGTGGGAAATTAGGTGGAATTGATCACTTTGAATTTCGAAATCTCTCTCAAATGTCTATACCTATGTACATGATATGATATGGAAGATATAGTTATACCCAATAAACAAACAAGGAAGATAAATAAACGGTATAAGAGAGATGTCTTTAAAATATATACGAATATGGTATAAAAAGGACATATAAAAAATCTTTGGAGACCAGTATCGAGCAGGGCGGATCCTTTATATTTACCTTCCTACAGGATCTGAAGGTCCTTGGTTACTGGGCGATTCTTTGACAGATAATGGGTGTTTGTATACGCGTCGTGCTGACGGAGACCCATTACTTTACCTGATAATGATGCCTCTAGTTCTATTTCTGTCCATTTCGGTGCAGGCGCAATTAAGGATGTTCATGGCAAACTGTTTGCTTACGACCGATGTCTTTGGTTGGTAATAATTGGTCCAGTTTACTCAATAGCTCGTTAGTCACATCGAAGCCCCCTTTAAAACATACGAAGCTTTCTATAGAAATCCCAATGAACAGCTGCCGATGGTTCTGAGGCTAGGGCTGACTGGCAGAGTTTGATGATGGGCAATTTTCGCTCGAGAGTCCCAAAGCTTCTTTGGCCCACGCCATTACATAACATGAAAAAGCCTTGAGGTTTAGGCATCCCTGCCGTTGGCGCGGTTGGCCCTTTTAGCCTGTCTAAACATTCTGGGAAAGCCTCAGGTAGAAGAAAGGTAAAATGGCACTTTTCGTCGCATACCGAGATCCGGCCGCGGACGTCGCACGTAAGAAAAAACGGGATACGGATATAAATGAACAATGGGAGATTTCTAAACTTTTTTCCTTCTTTCTTCCTTTTTTTGAGTTTGAAGAAGACGTAAACAACCTTCTGTATTTGAGATTTCTCTGGGCGCCAGATGTTTCATTTGGACAAAATACTTTCCACAATGATTCGGGCTAAATGTCCCGATCGCTCACTTCAGATGTCCGCTTGTCTGGCTCTTGAAATATAAAACGTGATTTACAGTATTTTCAGACATTTTATAGCAAATCCTAACAGTACACAAATAATATAAAATACCTAAATGTAAACTCAGGAGAATTAGGTGTTGAGGAGCTAGGATAATGAGGACAATTTGCAGTAAAAAACGTAAGAATAAAATTTGGTTTTCTTCACTGTCTTCATTCTCGACAAGATGGCCGACCATGACTGGGATCTAACATATCTACTAATCGATATTTTTCTTATAAACTTTCTCGTGAAAACCCGGAGCCAAAATCTATGAAGGTATTCAATTTTTCAAAATTCCGCATCGTTACGAAACATGCACGAGAAGAATACGCCTTTTGTGAGGGACGAATCTATTGACTAGTTTGTTTACAGTATTCACCGGTATCGTAGGAAACGGTACTACGTTATGCTACTGTGAATTTTAAAATGTGACGAGTTGCCAAGTTCGAGTGTGAGTATAAATGTAGATACATTTGAGTGACGTCACGTGTTGCGATGAATTTAATGGTAACGTCACATTTGAAAATGCACTAGGTTAGACGTCCCATTATTTGTTGTAGATTTGGGACGTATCGAAGTAGCTGTAATGGGAAGGTCATGCTGTGACACGTCTTTTACCCATTATGGTTCAAATACAAGACCCTGTTCGAAAAGGTCAATCGTCATCTGTCAATTGCCAGACAAGGGTCAGGACTGTATGTCAGTTGTTTTAGCTTACCCTGGGGATGCAGGTGTTGAGGTAGGTCATGGTGCCGTTGGCCAAGTATTAAAAGTGGCTGAATAGGTTGTTGTGGTCTCGCCTCCGATTGTTGATGAAGGCTGTGTCTCTGTATGTCTTTTCCTCTATTGATGGCTGTTTGACGGAAAAGATAATGCGTAGACATATATATATATATATATATATATATATATATATATATATATATATATATATACATATATATATATGTATATACATATATATATATATATATATATATATATATATATATATGTGTGTGTGTGTGTGTGTGTGTGTGTGTGTGTGTGTGTGATTGTGTAGACAGACATAATCTGTGTTGTTTGTCTCCATGTAATTGAGTGAGCGGGCCACGAGGGTTACCGTATCGGCCAACCGTGAGGTATATTTAAACCCAGCCATGGCGTTGTTGTCCTTGCCTCGCGGAACTCCGCATTGTCTCTGAGACTCACGCCCGTGTTGTTGGCGTCTTTTGCATTTGGCATGCACGGAGCAGGTCGAACCCCCACAGGATCTCCGCATTTCATGGAATTCCAAAAATATCCTACAAATAGAAAAAAAAAAATTAGAGATAATCAGACACCTGCATTTTGCAAAAGATCTTACTAAATCTCAACAAAGCTCAACGAATTTAGAAGAAAAAAAAATCAACACATTGACCCGAGAAAAATAACACATAAAGGAACCTCTACATGACAGTGGTGCCTGCGTAAGAAAGCTTATCACCAAGGGTATACTTCCGGTAAGTGCGGAGTCATGTCGACGAGCTGTAGGAGCGACCCCCCCCCCCCGGCCCCTCGACATGTCTAATACGCGATGCTAAGACGAAGATTAAGATTAATTACCATTGGTGATGCAATGCGGCTTTCAATTGGATTTTGCTCCTCGGTAATGCATGTTAATGGCAGAGTGATTGCAAAAGATGCAAAGGTCTTTTCTTGGTCGGTTTATGTATGTTTGTTTTTTGGGCGATGCTGGGAGTAGTTGTTGTCTCTTGGATTCTTTCTCTCTCTCTCTCTCTCTCTTTCTCTCTCTCTCTCTCTCTCTCTCTCTCTCTCTCTCTCTCTCTCTCTCTCTGTTAGGTTTGCTTAATATTACGTTAATTATAGCAATTATGACCACAATAGTCATCCTCACTCACTCCTTACTCATTGTATAATAAAATGGCACAGTGATCCAAAATCCTCTAACGGCATGTACGTCATGACGACCGTCGTCAAGCCAAAGCTCCTGCGTCATGTATGTCATGACACCAGCACGCAGTGGGTTAATGAAGTATTTATTTATGATAATGGATGGCGAGAAGCAGGGGATTTTTATCTGTTAGTGAGTAGCTCTTCCATACATTGCTCTGTTTATCTTGCTCCTTATATTGTATTTATATTAGTTACTTCTGTGTCTTGGATGGCTTTGCCTCCGCGTCACCCTACGTGGGCGTCTAATTCTCGTCTTATTATTGCATATTAGTGCACATTATTGCATATTTCCTCTCATGTGTATATATATATATACATATATATATATATATATATATATATATATATATATATATATATATATATATATATATACCGATACTTTTCGTTTCTCATTATCTCTCCTTTGTCATTTAACTCCATGTTTCGAAAACATCTCATACTTGTAACCAGACTTGACGGAAATCCGCGATAGAAATCAGTGTTATGCTCCACGGTCTTGCACGAGTTATTCTCACATTCAATACTAAAAGCCTACTCAATAGTAAAGAGCCACATTCAGTGCCCCTTCATGCGAGCCACGTATCAGCTATGCCATCGATTGCCGAAGTATTCCGCGCCGAGGAGGTTCTTCCTTGGCCGGGCAGGTGGCGCGGATTACTTGCATGTGGGTAGTGACGGTAGCATTATCTTCAGCATGACGTGGGTTAATTCAGACGTAGGTAGGTCAGCTTGTCCTAAATGGGTGACATTGTTAAGAAAGCTTGACAGGAGGTCAGCATTCAGAGGAACAAATTTAGTGGGTCTCTGGCATGTCTTCGCGGGGATCCCGCTACTTGGCCGATACTGTGGATGGAATGCGGGAGGTGTGGCTATAAGCATGTGTGTGTACACGTAATGCATGTAAATAATACGTAGGGATATTTGATGTTACATAAACAACATGTATACATTTTCATATTATTATATTATTATGATTCCGAACGTTGTGGTATTGTCAATATTGTCATTAATATTTACGCTGCTGCGACAGCTACTTTATTATTGATATTGCTTACTCTAATAATTTTGTATTACTATCTTTTCAGTATTACTATTTGTATCAAGCATAGATAGTTAAAATTGTGTCGATGGATAATCCCAGACATTCAGTCTGTCTGTCTGTCTGTACGTATTTAGCATGTGTGCGAGACTCATATATATGATTTCCTCTAGAGTCATGCTCACATTCAAACGCTCGTAACCTTGAAAAACAAAATGCGTTATTAACAATAAGCATTTTCCAGCCTCCTCACTTATTACAAAACCGCAAAATAAAGCAAATGCGCGTTCCACAACATATTTGTTTAGTATATATGTCAGCTCCTGACTGGAAATAGGTCAAACGCACTTACCACCCTGCCAAATAGTGCAACGCATGACATTAGCTGTTTGAGATGACACAGGGAGAAGATACTATCGTTTCATCCTTAATGGACCCACACAAGGTCACACAAACAAGATATTTAATGGTGCATTTGTATTTGTTTATCTTCATACCATATGTTACACGTGGGAATGGCAAATGTTTCAGATTTTAGCAATGTGGAATCTAGTCGTTGAAATCATATTTATCAAAATACTGAAATAGGTCACGCTGAGATGTTCATTGTGTTATATGATGATTCGCTGTGTTTTAGGCTCTATAAAGAACTCGCGATCTGTCACTTTGTAATATATATCAGTAGCAGTGGGGGTAGTGATAGGGCCATCATTATTACAGTAATGGCAGTAGGCGTTATTATACCTGTAGGATTTGAGATTATGGTAATAGCAGAGGCAGCCACTGTAAATTGTTGATAACGCATTTTGTATATCAAGAGTACGGGCGTTTGATTGTGATCATGGCTCTATAGAGATATACATGCAAGATACATATAGACATACAGACTTATTAGACATAATTTTGACTATTTATGTTTGATACAAATAGTTCAATTTTCATTTGATATTCTCTTCATTATAAACGTTTCCCTTATTGCCATACGAACATAGTACGAACCAGTATTATACTATTTTGTCAAAAAATATTCTGTATATATCGTATTTCAATACAATTACTTTCCAAAGCATACACAACAAAATTAAAAGTTTAAAAATTATTTTCACAATAGATGGAAATAGATTTCTTTGATGATCCTAAAATCCCTCTTTAAGAATCTTGTTATGGATCCTACTGTGTTCTTGGCGATTCTACCACTTTACTTTCTCAACAAAGCACGTTTTGTGAGTAAGTGAGAGACCACGATCTGTTTCTCAAGTTCCCTGTTCATGGCGATCCTCAGCGGGGTAATGAAATCCATCATCCAGATTGCTTTTTGAAGGTTATCTGCTCGGTCAGTTGTGCGCGGAGGGTGGGACTTCCGTGTACGAATAATGGCGATAAGAAAAATACGTTACTTAGATTCGATGTCGTGTTGCTTATGGAAATGCTTTGTTATGGCCTGAAAACCGGAATTATAATGCTAAGATATATATATATATATATATATATATATATATATATATATATATATATATATA
>BOPN01001836.1:107500-125000 GCA_017312705.2 Penaeus japonicus
TCAACGGTTCTGGCAGTTCTGGCAACCTCCTGAAATCCTGATTTGATTGTATCGTTATGAACAAACAGTCGATGAGAGAATTAAGGGAGATTGTGGATTCGTTTCTGACGCAAGGGGGCAATGTGTCGATTAAACAGAAAATGAGGATATAATGCAATCGTCCTTTAGCTTATGATTTGCACAGGTTCTCTTGTTCAGAGTGCCTTACTTGTCCGAGCATAGGTTTTTATTTTCGTTTACTTTAGCATGGCAACTCCAGGGTACATAAATACTTACACAGACCTTTCCTTAGTATTTTGTTTTAGATATTTCAGCACTGCCATTATAAACAAACACAAAAGCATTATTTGTATATTAAAAATCTATCATTATTAGCTATCACTTTCGTCAATTTCATTATTTAAAAAATATATTCCTGAATAAGAACTGAATTCCTTGTCCTAAGGTCACCGAGAACCATGAATACCACAGCTATCTTTAACCCAACAACACGTGGCGGCGATATTTAGTTATTATATCTGACTAGGATCAACAATTAGAGCATCGTCTGTTATTTGGCTTGTTCTAAATGTCAGGCTATTATTTCCCAACTACTTTTCTTTGCACGGTTTGTCCTCGAAAAATATATGCCAATTGAAATGTCTCCATTTCTCATGTTAAGAGAAATTTAATTGTCGTCATACATGTCGTTTTAAACACCCATCGTTTCCCAACGAAAACAAGGAAAAAGTAACATACAAATATTTTTCTTTTTTTCGCCCATGGCCCTTAGTGCTGAAGACTGACGAGGAGGGTTGAGGGCATAGACCAATGAACTAAGAGGCTCGGGGATGGGAATGGGCCAACAGCTGGTGAGGTAAGAGGTAAACATATTACGCTGGATGAGATAATAGCAGTTAATATGTTACACGTCAGTGTGATGTAAATTTTGTAATAGCATCAGTTATATTCTATACATTATCCAAAAAGGGTTACGTATCTGAGGAAGTATAGATATGGCTATTCAAAATGTCAGAGAGGAATTATTTAACTGACCGTTGACATGGGGTCAATACAGATCAGTTAAGGAAGTGATAAATAATGATTCTGGTCAACAGAAAGAGATGAAGGATACGGTACGGCAAGCAGGTGCAGCTGGCGATAGAGCTGGTGTTCACAGCTGGGAGAGGGAGAGGGAAAAGGGTTTCGTGGTCCCGTGACTGGAGAATGGCCAAGAAGCGGACTGTTGTTTCCCTCCCACGAGTCAGACTTTCTGAAAATAATCTCTCATTCCATAATTAGAAAATGTGTTCATAGAGTTTAAGCTTTTACCTAATCATAAATTAACCAAATCATAGTTTATTTAGCATAGTACCAATCGTTTATATACTTAACATTAACTAGCTTTCAGATATTAATATAGCACAGGTCCTATTGATATTCTGATAATAGGAATACTCACTGAAGTTTTGCTCCCCAGGTTTTGTTGGTGTCGAGCAAGAAGGACCCGTGTGTGTGGCTGGTGCCGGGCGGCGGGCTGGAAGCAGGGGAGGAGCCGACCACAGCGGCCAAGAGGGAAGCTTGGGAAGAGGCGGGTATCCAGGGACACATTGCGCGGTACTTAGGCCTATTTGAGGTGAGTATTACACGTTTTTTTAATATAAGAGCACACGCAAAAGCACACATACGTGCACGTACACTCACACAAGCATACATGAAGGAGAGGGAGAGGGAAAGGAAGAAGAAGAAGAGTGAGTAATGATCTACGGAAAGAGAAATCTGATGTTTGGCTTTACTTATTTCCCTTGAGTGTTTTGTTTAGTGGAGAGATCTAGACGGTGTGAAGGTTGAGCGAGTCGCGTTGCATGCCATTAAGATGTGTGTGCGAATCTCGCCATCTTACGAAATATTTTGCCATCGTCAAAGCTCGAAAAACAATGGGTGTGTGTCGATTCCTATGTACTGACTAGCTCCGAATTATACATATAATATACTCACATCTGATAATAGGTTGATTATTGGTATTTTTGAAGTTCTAGAGTGAAATGTCGCTTCAAATATTTTGCTTGTAATAATGATGCTAAATAAACTTTTTTTCTGGAATACATAAAGTCAAATAAGTTTATGCTTATAAACAGGTGAATTCATTGTGCAAAACTCTACGGATGAAACCCACCTGTTAAACTCGCTATTCTGATATACTTCATATGTTCATGGCTCATTATGTTAGGAAATATGAGCAAACGTATCCACGCCCACACACGCACACGCACACGCACACGCACACGCACACGCACACGCACACGCACACGCACACGCACACGCACACGCACTCGCACTCGCACTCGCACTCGCACTCGCACTCGCACACACACACACACACACACACACACACACACACACACACACACACACACACACACACACACACACACACACACACACACACACACACACACACCATACATATGTGTTTGTCTACATTTTAAGAATTCCATTTAGCTGTTCATTCATCTATCATACTCCAACTGCGCACGATCATCATAGCATTCCTTCGACAAACGATCTTTAATAATATCACCCCATTCTACGCTACCCACATATACTAGTTTTGCAATAACAAAGCATAGTCCTTTTATCCCTAACAATGAAACAAACTCACTGACGAGACCTGACTTTCCACAGTCCTACCACCACACAGGTGCAAAGAAGCACAGGACGGCAGTCTACATATTCGTCGTGACTGAAGAACATGCAGACTTCCCCGAGGCCAGGCTAGGTGAGAAGTGTGATTACAAAATTAAAAGGGTGTTTCCAAAATATCTTTGTCAGGTAATCATATCTTTTTTTCTATATTTCTTTTCGTTATTTAAAGTACTAAGGTTTACAAGCATAAAATGCAAGAGGTTTTGTGGCTATTAGTGACTTGACCTTTTTTTTTCTATTGGAATATGATTAGAAGGAAGTTTATGTAATAGTCAACTGATTATTTAGATTGGGAAGTGTCCAGTCCAGGCTGTTATTCATATATGCTGTATAAGAATAGGAAAAGAAAATAAATTCTTGATAATTGCTTAGAAAAATATTGTTTTAATGAAATATAAGTATTTGAATGGTTTAAGATTAAGAAGAGATGAGTTCCTTAAACTTACAGATGAGATTCTTATAAGTTTTGAACAAGTTTAAATGTACAAGACATATAGTGCTACCTTTATGTATGTAGTGCATACCCTTTTGTATATTGCAAAGGGGTATGTGAATACTCTTATGTAATGCAGGAAAATGTGAAAGTGTCATTGTGTATTTATAGTTTGCTGTGAAGTGACATTAATATTGAGTTCAGTATCAATATTATTGTATCAAAATCAGGTGAATTTCATAAATGAATCAGAAATGTCAGCTAATGTGTTTGGGAGGAACATTTGATATATTCATCAATGAACAGAATTTAGAATTGAGGGCACTAATGGCATCTTCAATCTTTAATTCAACACTAGGTATTTTCTAGTTCAGAAACTTCAAACGTGTCATCTCCACAGGCCGTCGCAGACAGTGGTTCAGCATGGAGGACGCACTGCTGCACCTCTCTCATCACCGTCCCTTACAAAGTGCTTACCTGCAACTTATGATGATGTCAAGACTCAAAGTAGCAGCAGCCTCCTAGTGGCTGCTTGGAAGGAAGGGGTAGAGAGGCTGAACGCATGAGGGCTGACTTATAATTTATAGTTAGTGGATGAATGATAGTGATATGGTTCAGGCAAAACAGGCTAAATAAAAATTAAAGCAAGCACTGATGATGGGATTATGAAAATTCCATGGAATGGGTGTTTCTCTTTTTTAAAGGAAGTAGAGCATTGAGGTAATTCAATTGACAGAGTTCTAATTTCAAGTATATTTCACTCTGCATAACAGTACTGACCAGTATTAAAGGCTCCAGATAACTTTCTTTGAAATGGAAGATGATATGATTTACATACACAAATCTAGATATTAAGCTATACATAGTAAAAATTCATATTTGTTTATTCAATCTATGTATCATACTTACTCAAAACAGAATCTCTGGTCATGAATTATTTTGTTATAGTTATAGTATTGTTTTATTTAAAAAAAATATATATTGGAAGGCATATCTCAACAGTATCCACCTCCACCTGTTTATATAATGAGAAAGTTTAGTCATTAAAATTTCATCTTATAATACTAGTGGGTCAGGTCACTCTTTTAGTGTGGACCATGCACAACAATTTGACTTACTGGTAATTTTTTTTATCATTTTTGATAAGGTACGTTCTATTTTACAGAATTATAAATCAAGAGTATAATTATTTACTGCTCTGTATAAATCATGTTTCCCTGTTGTGCAGTATTTGCAGAGGCTTTGGTTTTGCTCCAGACCTTTATAGAATACTTATTTTTATTTGATCATAAATACTTTTTACTCAGAAAATGGAATCAGTGTAGATAGTGCCATGTTTTAATTCATATGTATTTTCTGAGATATGTCTTGCCAGGTTTCTGTAATCACGTTAAAAATTACTACAAAAGATGATATCAGTTTACAGAGTGCCACTTACACTGTTGAACATTAAACTCTCTGGTCAGTGTTTCAGAGCTGAAGTATAAACTATCACATACATGAAGTGCTTATGCATTACATGAGGTCTGTCTATGAATTATAATGAGACCTGCAGTGCAGTGTCCACTCATAGCTGTGCCTTGTTCCTTGGGTGTTGAGTGAGACCCATTGAACACATTCATGTACATAACATATTCATATTTTTATATACTTTAGATCACATCTGGTGCTTTTGAGATAAAGAGACTTTTTCACTAACAATTTTGGTGATTGACTTTTGCGAATGAGATGATAGACCTCGTGCATTATCAGGAGGCTAAATTTATGATGTATGTAAGTATACAAGCAGAAGAATTAGAATTAAGTCAAAATGGATTTTGTTGTTCACACTAACACATACATTCTGACATGACATTCACAGCCATCTCTACATCTACATACATTCACCTTCATATATAGATTCATAATCACTTATTGTAGTTTCATATTCAAATGTGTTACCCTCATAACACAATTCATACCTAATGTTATGTACAAAAGACTGATTGACATTAGATAAATTATGTAAATTTCTATGTCTGATAAGTCTTTGGATTCACTTTCAAAATAATTCAGTACATTTACACACAACCATGTCTATGTGTTCACCTACTGTACGTCCCTACACTCAAAAGAAGAAATATTTTGCAATTACAATTGTCAGTACTTTTATTGAAGCTGGAAGACAACAGCAGGCCATCATATCATATTACCACAGTAAGAACTGCAGATAATGATGATATTTGAAATGCATATTATTACATAAAAGAGATACAATACCATGATCCTTGGTTTACAGATATAAAACTAGGTTTATGTAACTTAATCCAAATGGTCTTGGCAACTAACATTCCTATGCTGCCTTTGAAAACAATAATATTACTTTGAAAAGGATTACTTTGCTAATTATGAGGTACAGGTCATTTGATCAGAGAATTATACTATGTCTCTTTTTTCATCATTTATAAAATGTTTTATCAGTGAACTGTGATACTCTTTATTATTAACCCCTGCAGGACATGCATCCCATGTCCTGCATGGGATGCATGAAGAGAATGCAGGGCAAATTGTACCAATACTCCAACAGGATGCTAGAATATAATTGTCATCCTTCCAAGTCTCATAAAGTATATATTGATCTGTAAATTCCAGAAATACAACTCATTTTTTGTGCAAATTGAATAAGAGTATATAGAAAGGATTGTTACTGAGTTGATGAGAAAATGCATCCTTCAAGGGTTCAGTATGGTAATTCAAAGATTGCATTTTTCAGTTAAGAACAACAAAGGCCAATTTATGATTTTCTGCCTGTTTCTAAAAAGAACTAGTGCAAAAAGTACAATGCTGGCCTGAGAGAAATAAACCAAACTGCTCCAAGTATACATAGAGCATTTAATTAATACATTTGATAAAGTGTTTTAAAAAATGGGGAAATACTAGACGACATTTTTTATGTATATTTGGTGTTGCTGATTTGAGACCTCATAATGTAAGACCTTAAACAATACCCATTGCAGAAACCTTGTGTTTAAGTTATTTTAGAGGCAGATATTAATTTGGATTTATAATGTTTAATAACTAGCAAGATCAGAGTTTAAAACATCTGTATTTAAATCATTCATTGATGCTGGTATATCTCATCCTCAGTTACAGTCTTAACTTTTTGTTAAGAGTTATTCATATGTCTTAATATTGAGAAAAGATTCTGTTAACAGGTTACTATAAGAATTGAGGGAATATATTCTTTTATCATGTAATACACTTACATTTTCAATAGTGATGACTGAAATTCCACTGTTTTCCTGCTATTTGTCATCAAGACATAATTCTAATAATAAAAATGATATCATGTATGATGGATTCCTTAGAATATTTTTTGTACCAACATCTTATTTATACTGTTCATTGCAACATTATGAAGATTATTTTCATCTTTTTTTGACAATTATCATTATCAAGACAGTGTAATTATCTTATATATAAATAATGCATCAATTTTTGAAAAATTTAATAAATTTTCATATTTTCCACTTGATGTGAATTTTCTCAAATCCCTGAAAAAAAGAGAAATGTACTACTCATAAGCAGTTTCATTATCTTTATAATCAAGAATACTGTGTAAATTCACAAGAAATGTATCCATATTTCTTTACTCTCATAAGTTTCTGAACAAAACTAATTGGGCTTCCAGGTAATGACTCGGTAGGATTAATCTATCAAAAAAACAAATTTGTGTAAGTTATATATATATAAAGAAAAGAATCTATCATTTTTAAAATGTTTAAAAGCAACTGTGTATGTTACTAGATCAGAATATTTTTAATCTATTTGAATGACATATAAATACCATCTGTAACATATCAAACACTTATGTAATATCTCTAGAAATAAAACTACTTTTGTAATGGAATCTTTTTGTAACCTTCTTAGAATCCTCAATTGAGATCTGAATGATTCATCTTTTTTTAGTATATTTTGAGCTGTGGATATTTCCTCTTATTATTTTATTTTCTATTTTGACAATATAACTTCTAGAAACTTCCAGTAATAGCCTACTCCTATATATGGTTTAATATTAAAATAGTTTTTAAAAAGATATATCCCACAAACTTCATCTTCTATAAAATAATGTTCATTTGCATAATTACATCTTAAATCATGTAAAAAAATAAAGTAAAATAAAAATAAAATGTGTTGTATTTTCAGGGTATAAAAGAACCAATGAGTACAATATATACATTTGTATGATTTTATTCATGTGTTATGCACAGTTATCAAAATATCCTTGGGATGATACATTTAGTAAGTCTCAACAACTTTTAATTTCAAGATTACAAAAAAAGTCTTGCCTGTCACAAAAGAAAACTCAAAGATGATCCTTTCACCCTTATAGACAGTTGAATATAGATGAAGTGATGTATAAGCCTGTGTATGTGTAGGTATCAATGAATGTTGACCGAGTGAGTGTTATAGATTTTAAAATGTAATGTGTATATGCCCCTATGTAAATACATACATCCACACATTGATATCTTCATGCTGAGGTTAAATACAACCAAGAATGATCTATATGCAAAATACTCTTTAGAGACACAATGGAAGATAAACTCACTAGCCATCATATAAGGCACTTTGTATGTAAATGACCTCCTATTCTAAGCTAGCTATTGCATAGTTTAATTTTAACTAACCAGTTCCTCCTAGTGCATTTCTAATTAGATAATAGTTTATTAATCAGAGAAAAAAAAAATGGTTGCTTCAATAATTTTGAATTTTAACTTAGTTAAAACTCCTGCCATCAAGAGACACTTCCCTCCCACTCTATACCTCCATCAAATATCCAAGATTTTCTGGGCTATTATAATAAAACAGGCATGCAAATACACTCTTTGCTTGTGAGAGTTATTCAGTGTACTTTCTATAAATGAATATCAGTGAAATAAAACAAAATTAACGTTTTTCTCTATTCATCCTTATAACAATCACTCCCATCAAAACCGGAAAAAAGGTATTAAGTATATATATAAAGCTAATATATGCTGAACTTTCAAATGCATTTAATATAGCTTTTCTTCACAAATTGCACTATATGTACTTGAAGCAATTTAGCCTTATAGCATTACCCTGTCCCCATCTAACATGAAACATATTGCACTCACAGAACAACTATATCTATTTTCACTTTCCTCTTCTCACCTCAGTCTCAAAAGAAGACATCGTGATCCTTAACTCATGTCATTTCCAGGTATAAATTTAGCTTTTTGCTTAAATGTCAGTTCTGGGATTCTATACCTCACTGGAGGAATATATGACCACTTATTAGTTATAGCCATCAGGAGAATACCTTATCATTCATTCCAATTAAAGCCTCTTATCTATAAATAAATATAATAATTTAATAAATATCTTCCCAATAAATATTACATTACATCATGCTTTAAATTCAACATTACGACAAAACCCTTTTAAGAAAAATATGCCCAGGGTTGTGAAATATAAAACCGTCTTACTCAGCATTCCTAATTCTAACAAGTATCACGAGATTCACATGACATTCTATCATAACAGGTACTTGAAGTGAATTAAGTACTTGCACATTGCTGACATTAGATCAATACATGTCCATAGCAGGGGCAAAAATGATATACACTTACCCTCACCCTGTTACAACCAGCAATTTTTTTTTTTTTATGAACACACATGTATCTTCTTTTTATGTTTTTACAAATACAGGAAATCATCATGCCTTTATTGCAAATATTTTTTTTAGCACTGAATCCTAATAACCTGACCCTCTCTGAAAATCTATGCGAATCCTGAGACCTATTGCTCAGTCATTCTTGTATAAAGCTTACATTTCAAATCAAAAGCACCTTGTGTAACTGTTTAACAATTTAGCTGAAATGTTTGGATGCATTATGCATACTAGTGTCTACAATGCAGTCTATAAAGTTAATATTACCATATCTACTCCCTTACAAAAGACATTATTTACAGCTATACCATTCATTCAATACCTTTACAATCATTCATTGCATATTTCAGTTACTATTAAAAAGGCCATGTTTATCACAACTTTGTCACACAACTACAAGTCTCAAACCATCTGAGACTCAAAAGCAGTTACGGACTCTTGTAAAGCTTTGTAATACACAATAATAAAATAAAGCATTATATGAAAGGAAATGCAAGAAAATACCCATTACAATTGTAAGTAAATAACAAAGCTGGAGAGTTAAATAAATTGGAAACCAAAGGGAATGTTGCAGGAAATGAAAATATTTTATGCAAAATGCTGTTATTTTACCCCTGATTTCATAAACTTTACTTTTATGAAGAAATGTAATGGTAATAATATTAGCATTTGCACAGACTAATTTTTTATACTACGTTCCTTAGGTCCTGAATACTCACAAACCTTAAGTAAATCAACTGAAAGAGGAGAGGAAATGTACCCTCCATGTTTCCACAGAACAGTGAACCTGGTGTATATCAAACACTACTCAGATAACAGCTTAACAATAATCTATACAATTACATCTAGTTAAAAATGGAAAGTCGAGGCAAAAATAATCAACATGAGTACTCTCCTATCTGATAAAGAAAAAAGATAAAATAATGTGCATTTCTTCATACCAGTTGTACCATCTCCTCAAAATGAATTATAATACGCAAGAGACTATTAAATACGTCAAAAATAAACTGTAACAAAATATAGCTTCAAAGTACAAGTAACTACACCCCACTGTTTTGTTATGATGCTGTCTTACAATAGAGTGGCACTGATGATAAAAGAGAAGGATCATAGAAATGAACTTATGAGGATAAATTACATTATACCTAAAGAAATGGACTGCATACCATCTCTCACAAAGTCTTCCACAAGCAGCACTGGTTTGCATATTCAACTTATTTTCATTTTTGGCACTGGCTAAATACTGCAAGTCCAATGAAGAGATTACAAAATGAATTTTAATGAGTAAATGAGAAATTTACACATCAACTGTTACAGCCACATTTACTTTGATAATATTTGATAGTAAAACCAAGTCCATTGATTTTTTTTTTCATTAACAAATCTAATAACCAATTTCATACTGACAAAAAGAATACTTCTGGTTTATATAACAATCAACAACCTTCTTTCATATATACCACATTAACATGAATTTATAAATGCATTAAAAAAAAATAATAATAAAAAAATAAAAAAAAGTCAAATCTCGACTCAGATTTAATGCCATAGTTCTATTTGTTTCTGGAGCACTGAGTAAAAAGACAATACAAATTCTTTCAAGACCTAAATAAATACAACATTTTCTTACTCAAATAAAAATAAAAATCAGTGAACTCTCGTACACTGATTACAAAAGATTTACCTTTTTGATAAATTGTAAATATCCTGCTGATTATCTAACAATAAAGTCTTATGCCAAAAAAAAATTGGAAATACAAAGCAAAAAAGAATCTAATCTGATTTTTCTTTCACATTCATTTTTGAAAAAGAACATAAACAAAAACCTACAATATTTACATTTTCAAGTCATAAGTCTACATCCACAAATCCTCATCTTTTATTAAATACTTATATATGTTACCCATACTCATAATTCCTGGAAAAATATAAATAACAAACAATATTAATCATTAGTGCCAATATATTTACACAATAGTTCAGAGATTTTGGAAGCCCGAAGGAGAAGAATAAATTTCTTGATGTTGCAAAAAATGACAACAGTGTAGTGCCTGGTGAGTTTATCCTTGCTGGTATTTCCAATCAAGCTTCTTTATGAGCGGCCAAACACTCTGGAAAGGAGATTTCAAGTTTGATTTCAAGTTTGAGCAGCTTTCATATTGGCATTAACAAGTTTAGTGCATGTTTTATAAATAAACATAACTGTGTTGGCTATGCAAGAAACAAAGTTCAGTGGTTAAAAAAAAATCATACTGCAGCTTTTTCATTCATATGCATTGGCATTTTGTGCAAGTGTGGATAAATATGTACAACACAATGATCACAGAAAAGCATATACTATGTGTATCCACAAACTCTGATATGGTATTTCTAATATGTTGAAACAATGCAATATAACAACCGCAATAATATAAAGCATTAAAAATCTTACTAAAATCATGTTAATTTTGTTTTCTTACTTTTTTCAAGCAGAAAATAATGGTGAGCTTTAAGCATTATATAAAATAGGATGCACTTATATCAAAAGCATATACAGTACTTGGTAATGAAAGCTATATAAGAGTATCTAAAACAAAACAAAACAAAAAAGCAAAAAAACATAAAACAAAAACAAAAAACATAAATAAATGCAGACATAAACTTCAAATCAAGTCCTGGAATGATTAAAGTCTTTTTTAAATTGTTCTTCATAATAGATAGTACTTAGTTTTCTCTTCTTTTTTTTTTTTAGTTTGATGATGACAAATATTCAATCCGTATTAGATATGAACTCAATCCATCACACATCAAAGCAGGCTCTCAGCAGTAACACTTACTTTTTGGTGTGTGCTTCACCAGGTTCTGTTTTTGCTTTCTTTGTTAGATTGTTGCTGAGAAGTATCATAAGCATCTTTCATTTAATATATAATCATATAGATGTACAATATACAAATGTATCCTTGAGAAGCTCTTTGCCAATATGAACAAAGGATAACAATGGTATTAATAAAATATCAATACATTACTACATACTTGACCAGCCGAAAATCAAATGAGCAAAAAAAATCCCTCAGAACTATTTGCAAAAATATAAATATGGTTACTTTCTTTTCAATCTACAGTGTATTGCTGGAACAACCTTGACAGGCGACCAATAGCCTATGTACCAACGCTTACAACAATACCCAGCCTATTACAATTACTTTCTAGTCCACGAACGTAAAATATATTTACCTTCTCAAATTTAACACAAACTATACCTGCTGAAAATGATAAATCTTATGTGAATAAGCAAGTCACTGTTTGCATGTGTCATACTAAATATTAACTTGATCTTTCCTGCTTTAATGCAATTTATTTGCAATTCACAGCATTGCTTTTCAGTAAAGAATATATGTATATTAGTCTGATTCAATAAAGAAATATGCAAAAACATGATTCCTTCTCTTATCTGTATCTTAGTATAAACGCTAATATTCCTATATTTGCTGTCAATAATAAAAGACAAAATGAAAAAAAATTACTTTAATTTCTTTGCTTTGTTGATAGGTGCTTGCAAGAGGTTAGGTGTGGTTTCCATCACCCGCAAAAGAAGACCGTCAATATAGTCTTCAAGATCCCTGGTGTGACGAGCATTCTTTTCTATTGATGCTTGTAGGTTCACAATCATCTCAAGTAAATCCTGTGGAAAGAATGTAATATGACTATCAAATAAATGATTAAATAATAATAAACTAGTAAAAAAAGAAAACAAAAAATTTGCTTTCTTAATAATATCTAACCATATGGCAGATTTAAATGAGGACAAAACACAAAACACAAATCACAAAAAGCTAACCTCTCGAGACTTTCCAGCAAATTTATCATGAATCTCTTGGGGCAAACGGGACTGATGTGTAGGAGGATGTGGAAGACGATCATTTCCTCCTTCGACAAACCGGCCATCTTCTTCTCCAATGCGCTCTCGACTGTCTATGATATGGAGACAATATGATAGTAAAAATCTTTGGCAGTGGAAATTACAGGCTATATAACTTCTCATAGGCATGTTATGGTAATAACTTTGATGATCTTTATCTCATAATCTTCATAAAACTAAAGCTGCATTCACACAAATACTAAGCTGGCATGAGCAGGGTGAGGTGAGAAGTTTTGTAATAAAATAATCAATGGATACTGGCAGTGAGCAAGTATGGAATAATATAGGTAGACTAAACAGCTAAGTTTTCTTCCTTAAATTTCATGGTTCAAGCATTTCCTCAGTGACATCACATAAAAGAATTAATTTGAAAAAGCTTACTCAGTTTACTCATGTTTATGTATTCAGTGAGGTTACAAACCAACCAGCTCCCAGAATTGGCAACACTGAAATTGGTGGTATACACAGTGAAGCACAAACTTTGGATATCATTTTACAGAATCAATCAATAAAATAAGAATAAAAATAAAGTATACTTACTTCCTCCAAAGAGTTTGGATTTAAGTCCTCCAACTTTGCCTCGTCTCTTCTTTCCTTCTGTTTCATCACCATCTTCTCGAGACTTCTTCTCTAGACGCAAAGCCTTTATTTCTGGGAATCTGTGAACAAACACATGAATATTTCAAAAATTAAACAAAAATTTCTTACTATATTGATAACTATAAGTATGAGGTAAGGTGAAGAAGTAAATCAGTTGCTCAAAAATAAGAAGAACAGCTGTAAAAATGAAAGAACATTTTTACAACTTCAATGAAAGTTCATTAAAATAAAATAGAAAAAAATATCAGAATGGCAAAAACTACCTTAAGAACCACTTTTGGCCCAGAAATAAGATATAAAGAAAAGGAACATCTTTCCCTGGCAACCTTAGTTAATCCCTACCTTGTTCCAGGCTCCTCTCCTCGTGTAACATCATGGGTGCTGCTGGAACGTGAATTACCAAGGGATGATCGACTGTCGCTTCTGTTCATATTCTCCATACTTCCAACAACTGCAATAAAGCTACTATTAGAGGAGATTTTTGTAGCCTAAAATGTACAGAATACTTAAAAAATGAGGTTTGGAAAATTATTTTCCCTTGACATCTTTATATATCAGTAATCAAGATAATCTAATGAATTACAAAGCATTGCTCAAATAGGCTTTAAGGTTTCTTTACTTTCTGTTTTGTAACCAAGCATGAAAGATTACCTGTAATATATCAAACCTCTTTGGCATGATTTAGAAGATAAAGAAGAAACTATGTACCTTTCTAACAGAGTGCTAACTGATTACCACATTTAGTGCTATTCCCAATAAGACATCATATGGTAGAATATCTCCATAGTGACATTCATCTTAGGGTAACCACAAGGGACAGCTTACTATGACAAAGACTCTTAATTGTGGGCTCACCTCCCTAGGGATGTCTGAGCCAGAAGAAAAACTAGGAATTTCACTGATTACATCTTGAATTCTTTTGACATATGTTGCTTTATATATGAATGTACCCCATACAGAATTCTTTGTTCATTAAAATACTATAAAAACACTTTTTCAGTTTTTCCTTTGAACTGACATCAGATTTTTAATCCTTTAGTTGAAGATATTGGGGAAAGAGGCATGGAGGGAAGGGCAAACTACTATGGTAATAAAAAAAAGGTTAAGAACCACTGATCCAAATGAAGAGAAGCACAAGGATGGGAGGGGAGGGAAAAGAATGGGACTAGAGAAAGGAAGGGAAGGGAAGGGAAGGGAAGGGAAGGGAAGGGAAGGGAAGGGAAGGGAAGGGAAGGGAAGGGAAGGGAAGGGAAGGGAAGGGAAGGGAAGGGAAAGGGAAAGAAAAGGAAGGCAAGGGAAGGGAAAGTAAGAAGAGGAAACAAACAGAAAGAGTACTTCGAAGACCTACATTTTTGCCCAGCTCAGGGTACAAAAAAGTTTCTACAGTTGCTAAATACTACTGTCTCTTTCATGAACAAGAGTGAGGGGGTTGGTCACCCTATATAGCCTTCTTCCTTACCACAGCCATGGACAGGGTATTGGGCTATACATCATGACATGGTATCCACTACAGGGTTTGCAATATGCCTTCACTTTGCCATTCATTGGCAACTTTTAATACCTTTGAAGCACATGCTGAAGGAAAATGAAAAGTGGAAGAAGCAGAAAGAAACATAGGGGGCTGAAAGAAAGAAAGAAAGAAAGAAAGGGTGGGAATTAAAAAGAAAGAAAATGAAGAAACTTAAAGTAAGCAACTGGAAGAAAATGGAAAGGAAGGGAAGAAAAACAGACAAAAGGGATAATGAAGTAAAGGGAGCAGAAATAGGAGGGAAGAAATGAAAAGAAAAGGGAAAAGATTGTGATGGGAAGGGTAGGGGTTGGAATGAGAGGAATGAGTAGGTAACAAAAGAAAATTGAAGAGAAGTATAACATTTTTTCTAAAGGATTAAATACTGTCTGTTATAATACATACATTTCACCTTGTACTAATTGGTTAGGTGACTTTAGCAGGATCAACTTGGCTATAGGTTAGGATGGAAAAATATTAAATCTGTCACGAGTGTTGTTCTACTGTGAAGCATAAAATGGAATTTACTGACAAAGGATGATGGTTTCTGCCAAACAATGTGCAATTGTAAGTGCAGCTTAGTGCCAATTTACAATTCCTTTCTTGATTTCTTTATCTACATTTTGAGGATAAGAGGATTGTGAATCTACAGGCTAAAAGAAATGTGTCATATTTCTGCTTCTAATCAAAATGAAAAAAAAAAAAAAAAAAAAAAATTAAATGCATCCTAAATATACCAATACTACTAGGACATATAGTGCTGTACAACAATTCAGTGCTTCTTCATCAAAATATATCTGCTCACATCCATTGTCACAATGTTTATGAATGTAGTTTTTTTAAATGAAAATAAATGTAATAAATATGTGCAAAATAATGTAAAATCTGTATTTTTCTCTCCCTGATATCAATATTCCATTTTTGGGGGGCAAATAACCTTACAAAAACTATAAACTGAATTTTCCCCATTCAATGCATAATTGCTTAACACTATATCAACAACAAAAAATATAATCTAGGTAAATTGGGAGGTATTACCAACCCGATAACAACAGGGCGGTTTTGGCTCTGATTATTCTTAACAGGGTATTTCAAGCGTGCAGGCCTAGCGCCTCGGTCTATTCGCCTGCTCTGGCTGCAGCCACCCCCTGCGCGTACCATCACCTGGCGTGCCAGCCATACAAAAAGCCATAACATGATATAACATCCCTGGCGACAAGTGCAGCCACCACATGGTGTGATATCACATCACCCGGCATTAATGGGTTAATCACTGAGATTTAATAGATGATAAAATCAAAAGGTTGTCACACTTCTAATCATTTTATGTCTTCCAGAGATTATGAGCAGATGGTATTGCAGTTTCTATAAGAATACTATCATAGAGATGGCTAATCTAAAATATGGATTTCTGTGCTTTCCTACACAGCTGTATTTACCAAATATACACGAAATAATAATCTAGAAGAGGTAATTAAATAACCAATAACCAAACCTTTTGCTTTATCTGGTGTAATCTTCTTGACTTCTGTAACACAAGATTAGTATCTTACAACATGAAATCATGCAAAGATATGTTGAACATACGTATTAATAATCCACTATCACTATCAGATTACCAAGGGAGAAAGAGTCTGTTAAGAACAAAAAATAAAATTACTTACAGATTACTTCAGTCCCTGCTTTCAAGAAAACCTTATGCACTGATAAAGCATGCAATGTTAGAATATGATCAAGCAATTATAATTTTCAAATGCTGAATTGGCAAATTGTAGCAATCACAGATGATGTCAGTTCTCATTACCATACTAAAAACAGGAATAAAAAGGCTTTGACACTTGGACACAAGTTAAAAAGAAACAGGTTAGTTAAGATTATTTTCCAATTGAATAAACTCATGCAGGTCACTTTCGAGTCATATAAAACACCAAAGGAGGTCTGAATTACATAATCCCTTCCATCCTATTAAACCAAATACTTTATTACCTGGAAATACCAAGGTATGAGCAAAAAGTAGCTAATACACCAAGGAGAAAAAAAGTAATAGTAATGTAAAGAAACTCATTTCCATTTCATATGTGTAGTGTAAATGCTATACATTATTCCAAACTGTAGAGCATACACAATACACTTCAAGTTAATAAACAAAACTTTCATGCAGCAGAGGCAGAAAATAACTGGTAAAACAAAATTTCCCAGCAAGCTCAAGTGTAAGACAAGCTCTGCAGTAATCATAATGTAAGTGCAGATCATTATATGAAAGCCAACAAGTCTATAGTTGTTTCTTTCAAACTCATCAACACAAAACAATTATGATTGCTGCCACCTTTGTATGCACAAAATACCTACGATCTTTATAAAGCTAACAACAGCCAACATAAGTAACCAATCCTACTCACTAGCATTCCTGCCATAAAGTTTCCTCTCCCACTCATCAACGACGGGCTGATTGTTGGGCTTTTCATGAAGAGACCCAGAACGCACCACTGCAGCACTGGGCCGCTCAGCCAGCCCTGGGGTCCCTCGGAATGTTTGGAAAGTTGGGGTGGCAGGGGTGGGACCAGAACTGCTCTCCTTAGGAGTAGCAGGTGAAGAGGGTGTGGCTGAGTCAGATCCAAGGGTAAATGTAAAAGCTCTAGGTGAGGTGGGAGTTGGCGGAGCAGACACATTGAACCCATTTTGTTCAATTGGTGCTTTAACTTC
>BOPN01001836.1:137500-142500 GCA_017312705.2 Penaeus japonicus
AAGCAGAATATAACAAAACAGCAGTTGCAAATTCTATTAGCATGTTACGTACACTTTCTTCCTGCAAATGCTAAATCCTACTTTCCTTGACTTCTAGTGTAAAATTAACCCTCAGCAAGGATTACATACCCCAAATCCTTCATCATCACTATCAGATATAACACCTGGATCAGCTTCTCCTGCATGCTGCCGTGACTGCATTAGCTCCTGGGGGAAGCCCTGGTTGTCTCGACTCTCTTTGCGATTCTTCTTTTTGCCTGGCTTGTGTGCAACCTTGTCTATTTTATGACCTGTAATGATAGTGCATTGTAGACATCTTCCAGTATCTGTACAAAAATGCTTCTGCAATACCAGATTATTCATTGTAGGTAACAAAATAAGTATATGACAAGTATATTGTATATTCATTCACTTTATTTTTCCTATTGAATTAAACATAATACAAAGACAGCAATTCATACTTACTGACTGACTTGGCAAAATTCTTTAAACTTGCTTTTTCTTTGCTGCCTAAACTCATTAAGCTACCACCTGGAATAAAAAAGACACACAAGAGATCATTATCCATGACTCTGTTAAAGAACAATTTTAATAACAATTTTAATATAATATTAGACAATAATAATCACTGTATCTGTACATGGATATTAACAAACCATAAACTAAATGAAGAACTAACATATTGGCTTGGCACTCACCAAGATTCTTTAGAGATGTAATTGATTTATTTTTACTTGTCTTGTTGGACACATCCAGGAGTGATCCAGATTTGACTGTGAATGCAACCTTAACCTCTAGGTCTCCTCTCTCTTTTTCTCCCTTTTTGCGGTCCTTCTCTGGCTTCCCTTTTAAACGATGCCATCTGTTATGAAAAAATCAAATATCAAGAGTCAAGGTTTAGATATTGTCAAGTTCTGTGATGTCGTTCTTTTATGTTTTTATAGTTTTTTTATCGTATGCAATAAAAGGAGTAATGACAATTTTCTATTCTATAAGAATCGTAAAAAGTTTATAACCACTTTAGTAGATTTAATTAATTTAATAAACTGATTTGGTTTCAAATCAATAAAAGGCAAACTTTATGGTTTTAAAGCCTTACCTATTCCTGGGCCTTTCATACACATCGAACTCACTAAGGGGGAGCTCAATCTGTCCCAGAAATTCATCAAGCCCGAGGGCATTTCGATGAAACACAGTGAGTTTTAACGCTGCTGTGTTTCCGTGTGATGGAATTGCTCTGAAAACATCAAAACAAACCAGTATAAAAATCACACCTAAATATACCATGTAATATGCATATGTATATCAACCTGTTGATGCTAGGTGTGCATGTAAATATGTGGGGATATCTGTATTTACAAATATATATGAAAACAAAAACATACTGGACAGTGTACTGTATATTTCCAGTGTCAATGGGCAAACTACAAACATTAATATGCACAAGCAACTCTTTAATAAAAAAAAGGGGGGTCTCCTTTTCCATTAGTAAAAAGGTTCACAATCAGATTATTCTTTAAATCACTCTTAACACCAAAAAGTCACTCAGTTTCTCTTTGAAGTTTTATCTAATGTACATGATGCAAAGTACAATCCTTCACCTCTCCTTCTCTGCAGTAAAAGCTACATGTCATAACCATCCCATAAAACAGAATCTATATGTAGAGATAAGATCTGATTACAATCTGTTGTTATACTGTATGTACAAATGGCTCATATTTCTATACTATGTGACAGAATGTAAGTACACAGAGTATATAGCCTATTAAAATATTAAAAAACAAATTAATAGGTGAGATAGCTCCACTAATTGTCACAAACAGATAACAATGTATTTAGGAAAGAGGGTATAACTGAAAACTTTGAAAACAAAGTAATGTAAAACAAAGACCAAAAGTATCAGTGATTTTTCTGGAATTCCAATACATAAAAAAATCACATGAAAAAATACACTCATATAAAGATTATAATTTTTGAACTGTAAAACAGTGTATTGATACTTTCATTTGGTACAAAAACTTGAACCAATTGAACCAATATCATAATCTTCCTGTAATTATTCTTAATAGCCTTTTTTCCTCTGGGTTTTTCTCATGTCATCAAGAGAGGCTTTCTATCTTCATTATCCTCCCTCAGTGACTCAGCTTTCACATTCATCACCACCATTGCTTTTCAATTATGTTGATAGCATAATCCCTTTTTATGAACATATCTTCTTTCTTACTCCCCTTCTTTCTCACACTTCTAACACTGGAACGTGATTTGTTTTTTTTCTTTCTCCCTCTCATTCAGATAATTATTTCCTTTTTCTTCAGACTTACACTTCCGTATCTCCTACTCCCATGCTATATATTTCCCTCTCTCCCTCCCATTCTATAATTTTCCAAATTTCCTTTTTCCTCCTCTCCTCCTTCCATCTCTCTTAATCTACCCCCCCCCCCTACCCACCCACCCAATTCACACATACTCCATTACTCTCTCCTCCCACTCTACTTTTATCCCCTTCTCAAATACCTCTCTTCTCCTCTCTCTCACATGCCTCGTTCTCCTTCCCTCTTTCCCTCTAATTCATCCCCCTTCCCCCATATCTTTAATGCAACCCCTTTCTCCCGTACCTCTCTTCTCTCCCTCTTCCCCCTTCTCTCTTGCTCTCTGATCCTACCCCCTTCTCCTCCCTCTAGACCGCCATTCAATTCAATAACCCGGTCCTAAAAAGCCACGCGCCTTTTAGAGCATGGAGCGATCAACCGCCAGCGAAGTGTGCCTCCGGGGGTGTGCACACGCCCTTCCGACACACCGTCGTTGACCAAGGAGGCGTTGCTCGCAGTTTTCGGTACGGAAACCTTCTCCAACTTCCGCTCTCCCGATGAACCGCGACCGCTAGTCCGTTCATCGGCAGGGGAGGATGCACTTCGAATCTTGCATCGTCGCCCCGCTGACCTTGAGGTGTCGCCGTGTCATGCTGGTGGATCACTGCATGCATACTCGCGCATTCTTCTTGCATTGTATCCTGGCGTCCCTTTGTCTCTGTTATTAGTTGTTGATTTTTATAAACTCCTTCCTCTATCTGTCTGGTTATGAGTCTATGTATGTCTGTATGTATATTTTATGTATCAATTTGGCTCTCTTTGTGTGTTTTATGCTGTGTGTGTGTGTGTGTGTGTGTGTGTGTGTGTGTGTGTGTGTGTGTGTGTGTGTGTGTGTGTGTGTGTGTGTGTGTGTGTGTGTGTGTGTGTGTGTGTGTGTGTGTATGTGTGTGTGTGTGTGTGTGTGTATGTGTGTGTGTGTGTGTGTGTGTATGTGTATGTGTATGTGTATGTGTGTGTGTGTGTGTGTGTGTGTGTGTGTGTGTGTGTGTGTGTGTGTGTGTGTGTGTGTGTGTGTGTGTGTGTGTGTGTGTGTGTGTGTGTGTGTGTGTGTGTGTGTGTGTGTGTGTGTGTGTGTGTGTGTGTGTGTGTGCGTGTGCGTGTGCGTGTGTTTGCTTGTGTGTGTGTTTGCTTGTGTGCGCGTTTGCTTGTGTGTGTGTGTGTGTTTGCTTGTATGTGTGTGTGTGTGTGTTTCTATCTGCATATTTGTATCTACCTCTCTATTTCTATGTCAGGGTCTTCAACTTCCCTGTATCCTTCTTCGTAATACTATTCTTTTCCTCTTTCTTTCCTGTTTGTAAGTCATGTGTCCTGTCTGCCCGATCACCACAAGTCTTGTTTGTCTTTTTGTTGCCCATTCCTCTATCCCCCTCTGTCTGTCTGCTTACTTTCGTTTATCTTTGTTTGTGTCTGTCTGCACACATCTGCTAGTTTGACAATCTGTCCACTCATTTTTTTTGCGTTGCCATAATAAAATCTATGCTGAAGGCAACATGGACAAAATATACGCGCAGCCACACCACGTGACCCCGCCATCCGAGTATGCATGACCGTCTTCTTTGGGTTTACTTTCCGCGTGATGTGCAAGTGTGCGTGCGCGCGCCAGCCAAGTGTATCCCAGCTCATGCTAATTTCTCAAGCTAAAAAAGTTATTAACAACTGTATTACGTCAGCTTGTGGATGGAGTTCCTGCTCCGCCGACTAACCACAACTGGAATTGAGGCCTTGTAAGCTAACAACGTGAGATTACCCTACACGAAGACCTCGGTTGCAAAATCTGTATTGCGAGTGCAGTCTCAGTTGTGAATCAAGGCCTACGGACCAGAATTTGAGCATTTAGGGCCTTAATCACCAGAGACAATTAGTGCACTTTCTCCCTCTTATCTCGAAATACCATCCAGGGGCGTGTCATGTTAGCAACGCCTGCAGAGTTCAGGGGCGCCGCCATTAGAGCGTCGATACGTATTCAATTCGCTGTCCGATATTATCTGTTGCAGTCATTTAATTATGAGAGACAAATCAAGATAATAAAACACTTAACAACCATCGTGGGAGGGACTGGCAAAATATCTTTCTTTGTCTCTCTGAAAGGTGTGTTTGTTCTCAGAGCTGATAACGCCATTATTCATGCCACAACTATTTGAAACGGTTGGGAGGAGGGAGGGGGAAGATGGGGACACGATTGAGGGGGTGGGTTAGTGACGTCATGCCTCACCTCAAGATAACTCACTCGTGACGTCATATCCTAAGTATATCCGGCTTACAGACAAGACAAAACCAAGCCAATTCGAAAAAGAAAGTGCCACGTAATGTTCCTCCTCCCAAACCTTTCTCCCATATCGAATTCAACAGGTAATCCACGCAAGGATATCGCGCTGACACGACAAAACCCGCGCCAGGTGTCGGCACGAGGTAAGGCTCTTGTAAACAAACGCGCACGTGCCTGCGAATAATCCTTGAATCCCTCGCGAACCCTGACTCAACTCAGCTCTCGAAGCTATTATAAACCCTTCTTTGTCCATCGATTGTGTGTCTATTCTCTCGTCATCTTGCTACTCGGGGTCAATCAAAGCTGTCCCTCGCCTGCACATTAGTGACCGTTGAACACAAGCCGGTCGTCTATTTTAATTAAGG
>BOPN01001836.1:147500-155000 GCA_017312705.2 Penaeus japonicus
AAGAGGAGGAGGAAGAAGAGGAGGAGGAAGAAGAAGAATAAGAAGAAGAATAAGAGGAGGAAGAAGAAGAAGAAGAGGAGGTGGAGGAGGAGGAGGAGGAGGAGGAGGAAGAAGAAGAAGAAGAAGAAGAAGAAGAAGAAGAAGAAGAAGAAGAAGAAGAAGAAGAAGAAGAAGAAGAAGAAGAAGAAGAAGAAGAGGAGCAGGAAGAGAAGGAAAGGGAAAAGGAGGGGGAGTGGAGAAGAAAAAGGGGGAGGAGGAGGGGAGAAGAAAATGAAAAGGAGAAGACTGAGGCGGAGGAGGGAGAAAATAAGGAGGAATGGAGGAGGCACTCACAGTTCACATTCCTCATGCCAGTCCACGTTGCTGACCGCCTTCTCCTTGATGGACGTCTGGAACTTGTCCTTCCCGAGCGCAATGACCACAAAAGCATCGTTTGTCTCTGCAACAAAAGAAACAAAAAACAAGGATGTAAGAAGGATGAACATAGTTGTTGTTGTTTTTTTTCAATACAAACGGGGGAGCGTGTGAAATGGCAGGGTGGGCGCGTGCAATGTGAACAATGAGCTCATGTTGCGTAAATAATAAAATCTGATGGGCCAGATCCCGGAGGGTGTGAGAGCCGAGGGGTGAGAAGCAGTCACGGTGAACGGGACAATCTCGCCACCAGCACACGTTACCCGGCCAGGTGATATCGGTGGCAGCGGTGGTACGGGGTGGATGGGTGGATGGATTGGGTGAGGGAAGGAGGAAAGGGGTAAGGGGAAGAAGAGAGAAGAGGGAAAGGGGACGGGGGATGGGGATGGGGGACGGGGAACGGGGAAGGGGGCACCGGTGAGAGTGTGCGAAAGGATGGTGGTACGGGGGGGAGGGTGGGTGGATGGATTGGGTGAGGGGAGGAGGAAGGAGGAAGAAGGAAGGGGGAAGAAGAGGGAAGGGGGGACGGGGAACGGGGAAGGGGGGAGGAAGGGGAAAGGGGAAAGGAGGGCAGTTCCACGTTTCACCTGCCGCAGTATCATTCATCAACTGCATCGCCGTGCCTGTCTCGGCTTGGGGGAGGGTTAGGGTGCACTGACACACATACGTACGAAATGGCTCCAAGTGCAAACACAGACATACACATTATCATTACCATCTTCATCAAATCAATCTATTCAATGTTGACACCAAAATACAATCACCAATATCAGCACAAACAGGCAAACAATTTTTACACGTGCAAAAAAAAAAAAATTATAAAGCAAGAACTCATAACAAATCGGTAACAGCATTCTATAGACGTCTGACTAGACTCCTTTGTACACTGATAACAACCGGAGAGTATGGTCAAGTGGTTTGGATCCGCTTACTTGTTCGAGTTAGGGAAATTCGAACATTTGTCAGGAAGGGTATTTAAAGAATAAACTATCTATCTTTAACGCTTCAAAATTTCCCATGAGAATAAGGGTGATATTCTTCTCTATATTCCCTAATTTACCCAACAGACTATCTTTCCCATTATCCTCTAACACTTTTATTGAAATTTCCATGAGAAGAAACAGCGCCGATATCTTTCTCTTTCTCCCCGACCCCGGCAGCACTGGAAGGTTCGCAGGTCCATGCGCTTGAGACGGCGAAGTGGCATTTCAGCGACAAGATACGAGCCGTCGAAGCCTACTTGTCCCGATAACGGTATCGCTGGCATTCCGGTTCTGCAAGGATCACCGTGATGACATTTCAAGATAAACATTAACCGAGGACAGATACTGATGCCGGATGCCAAAAATTGGGGAATTCAATTTACCCCACCGCGCTCCCTATCGAATCGCACATTGAAATCCGATACGCCAATCTCCTTATAAAAAAAAAAAAAAAAAAAAAAAAAAATACAACGTGAGTACCGTAACATAAATATATTTACTTTCTATATATTTTACCCCAATTCACTTCTGATTTCATTGATGTAATATAACTGAAACAACTATTTCGAACCAAGGAAACTAGGTCCGTTACAATACCTTTGGCGAGTATAAAAACACATACAAGTATACATATGCATCAGTCTTCGCTTTCAGTTTACTCTGTTTTACCCCATGGTTCAAATAAAATTATTTGGTATACATGTATTATGAATAAATAACGATAGGGGACTTGTCTCTCATTTGCATATGATTACATTCTCCTGTACCTCTGTGGAAATTGAATTAGCTTCTCATTTTTGGTTACAAGCAAAGTTTTGATGAATAATGCTAATGTCTATTTCAATATTCGAACGCCTGGTAAAATATGCATTTAAACTAAAACAATATTGTTTAACAAAACTTTGCCTGTATTTTTTCAGGCAAAACAAATCTGTGAAAAATAAAAGGAAATATGATATGCTTTACAACACTATGTATGCAATGTTTGAAAAATATGGAGGAATATTAGTAATCTGTCTCTCTCTCTTTATGTACATACATACAAACACTTATATATATATATAGGGGGGAGAGGAAGGAGGAGAGGAAAGGGGGGAGAGGAAGGAGGAGAGGAAGGGGGAGAAGAAGAGGGAGAGGAAGGGGGAGGGGAGGGGAGGGAAGGGGGGGGTTGTTAAGAGTTGTGACATATCCGCCCACCACATCAGCGGCCACGGACGCCCGCCCTCTCCCTGCTTCGAACTATAATGATTTTCCTCGCATAATTCAAATAATTAACTATATCTAATCACAAAACTAAATAATTAATTGGAGACGTCAAAAATTTACAAAGCCCTAAAGGAGATGTGTGCATCCCCCCCCCCCCCCCCCCCCCCCCCCCCACCCACTCAACCATCCTTCCACCCGGCCTCGCCCTTCCCCACCACCCCTGTTCCAACTACCGCCCTAGAAAGAAAACCAGGCACTGTTCCACAAATTACCCCTTAAATGCTATTGCTAAGCTCACGCCGCCGTGCCAAGGTCTTGGCCATGGCACAAGCTGTATGCCACGACTGTGTCAACACGCGGAAAGAAGCTCATCCTTCAAGAGGGGCTGAGGGTTAAGGCAAGGGGGGGAGGGGGGAAAGGGTCTCGGCACTAACTGCAAGCCTTGGCTAAAATTGGGATATTCCCACGCGCGCAAAAAAAATGAAAAAATAAATAAAAAAATAAAAAAGTGAAGTAAATGAATTTAGTAAAAATGCTAATAATATTAATACTAATAATCATCTAATCCATACATAGTGGAGAACCCACCAATAAAACATTATTAAATAACTCCATAACGCAATATATAAACTGATGAATCTATCAACAAATCTGCCATCGATCCCATTGCACAAGCGGAAGTTGATTTCGTTCTGCGTGTCGATTTCTTTCCTCCCGTACATTACAATAATCGTCACGCCTATCGTAAAAAGGGTAAAAATATTCCCATATAATACATTCACTAAAAGGCAGGGCAAAGAGGAAGGATTTTTTCCCAAACAATGTGAAACTCCCAACAGAATTACTGTAATCGACGTAGCAGGACAGTTACAAAAGTTTAATAATTCCTTTATATGATATCACTAGTTTGGATAACCCCTTTGATTAAATAGAAATAGAACCATTTTTTTTAATATTCTTCAAAAAAAAGTAAATCAGTCATTTCAACAAACGCAAAATTAATAGACCCTTCGAACATACACAAACAAAATAAAATATAGCATTTAAACAAATAACAACTTAAAATAACCATTTAGCAAAAGGCATGACAAGCTATTCGTATCACAAAACCTCTCTCACTGCGAGGTTGAATGAGACATATCCGGGAAATAGACAACCATCAACCGAGACGCCCATGAATGGATGATGATTTGGGTGGCGCATGATCCTTTTTTGGATCATGCGCCACAAGTCAACCTTATCAATTGCATGATCAGTATGGGTGTAACCCTTTCCAACCTATATAAAATAATAATTTTACCTATATTCTTTATTTGTTTCGTATCTGCTTTCTTCCTTCACCCCTTCTTTGTTTTGACTCGACAAGAACAAGGACTCTTTCCCTATTAGTCAAGCTATCTAAAGCCCGACATCCATGATACACAGCGTAACCGTCCATTATTTCTTTTAATTGCAACATTGAAGGAATAAAAAAAAAATCTTATTCGACTTGAACACCAAGCTTCGTGGAACCAAGGGACCTGAATGGCATAACTGCATTTCAGTTACTTGCAACATCCCTTGCACTGTCAACTAATCTTATACTAATCTTCCTCAGAACAAGAAAGATAATACAATGAACAACAGGAAGAGGAAACGTGAACGATAATCTGCTTCCTGAGAAATTAACAAGAGATAAATGCTAGGGAAGTAACGCCGGCTTCTATTGTTTCTTGGTTCGCACTGGACTGGAATCGAGGTTAAGGAACAGGAGTATCAATATACAAAGTCTATTTTCACTAATATTTTCATTCCCTATCCTCTTATAAAGTTTATATCTGTAGGAATAAGTAGAATAAAACTGTGTGTGGGGGGGGAATGGGGGGGGGTGCGTGAGTGCGTGCGTGTACGTGTGTGTGTGTGTGTGTGTGTGTGTGTGTGTGTGTGTGTGTGTGTGTGTGTGTGTGTGTGTGTGTGTGTGTGTGTGTGTGTGTGTGTGTGTGCGTGTGCGTGTGCGTGTGCGTGTGCGTGTGCGTGTGCGTGTGCGTGTGCGTGTGCGTGTGCCTGTGCGTGTGCGTGTATATGCGGTGTCAATAGGTGTATGCTTTTCTAGTTATTTTTTCTTAATTTTCGATGTTGTAATCAAAATCGCGCTATATGGGAGTGTCCACAAACAGGTATAATAATTATATGCATTACGGTACCGCACACTGAAACAATACCCTCCTTTTTCTCCTCTTTCCTCCTTTCCCCGCGAGCCTCAAGGCAAACCTCTCTCTCCAAGACCCAGTTTGCTCTCTGAAGAAAATCTTGCCTGCAAACCAAACCAAATTACAATACATAGGCCACCAAAATACATCCTGAAGCTGTATTTTCTCCTTGCGCCGAATCTTCTATGGACCGACTTTTTATGGCTTTCCAGTATCGCGTCATCGTCACGGAGGGGTGGGGGGTCTGTGGGGGGAGGGGGATAATTTCCGATCTCGCTGAAATCATGAATCTAGTTGTGTATGACGGGTGTTACGTCATGGGGGGGGAGCGTGCGCGAGACCTAAAATTTGAGACTAAAGCCTGAAGTTTTCGTCTTATTGATGGTGAATCTGAACACCATGAGTTTATATACACTAAAGTCTTGGTCCTATATTTGTTATATTATCTTTGGCAAGTCATGTATATACATATCAAATGTATAATATGTGTGTATAAAGGCCACGTGGCAAATCAAATGGCTAACTTGAATGTTTACAGGCCACTTGGGCAATCTTATCACCACTTATCACTAAATTAAAGATTACGGGAAAAAAAATATATGATCTAATTATGCGAACTACCATTAGTCATCGGTTTCAAGCGCTTTCTAACACTACTACTAAACATTGACAAGCAACCGTCGGGAATTTAATCTAAAATAGCCACCTACACAAGTTTTTTGGGGGGGAAGCGACGGGTTTTGGCACCACTCCCAGCCGCGCCCTGTGCCACGGGGAGGGAAGCCGCGCCCGCGCACCTACGACGAAAAAAGGGTGTAAACAAAACAGCCACAAAGTCAGAAAAACGCCCTTGGCTTTCATCAATATACATAGAAGGATTCTACTTATTCCACGTTTGGTTCCCTCTCCGGAAAGTGCGCGCAGCGATGTACGCACGGTGTACAATGTACAGCAGCCGCTGGCGAAGACCGCAAGACATCTCGAGGGACGCCAATCAGCCCACGAGGCATAAATACCTGCGTTTGCGAAACTGCGGTCTACCTGTATACCTTGATGACCATATTACGCATGGTTTGCATGACTGTCAGTGCGCGTGTGTGTGCTTCTCCGCCAATATACTAGCGGACTATAAAAGAGAATTAGAGATGTTTCCGTTCGTTTTCTCAAATTTTGGTCTCCCTGTCTAGTTGGCTGCATAACTCTATATGCATGCCTATTTGCTTGTTTATATGCTCTTCTGCCTTCGACACTTGCCTGACTGTTTGCCTGCCTGCCCTCCATACTCCCAATGTTTGCCTCCCTTCTCTCCGGCCTCCATGCATGCCTGCATACACGCCTACTAGTCAATGTGTCAGCTTGGCGTCGCGAAATCTTCACATCTATCAAAATTCGTTCTCCTTACCTCATGAGAATAACCCCCATTGCGCAACGTCCATAGCATCATCCTCTACTCCAACCACACCACAACCCTCACGTCATGCGATCCAACCACATCGCCATCCCCTCATCGGTTGCTACAATCCCTCAAAACTACACCACATCCATTAAGACTTCCCTATCGCCAGGAATCTTCCCTTCCCGTCAGCAACGGTACCGCCACTGCTGACATCGCCCCCCTGACACCAGCTCCCTGACACCAATCAACCTAATACAAACTTCTCTGCAGATGCGACAGAGCGACGCGACGCAGCGTTCCCAGGACGTAAACCTAATGAATATAAAGTACAATATTTATGGATCACGAAGTCCCTCCTTGGGGTCTAAATTGCACATTAAATAAGACAACATACTGGACGGGGCCCGGGATGAGGGGGAGCTGGAATGAAGGAGGGGTAGGCCACCACGCTACCATATAATTAACAAAAGCGTTCTCGTATGCTAAGTGAGTCACGTGAGGAATAACAACAGAGGCTTTAAACCTTGCGCCATAAGAGTCACGATATAATGGAACTCGAGCGAGAAAGTGGCCTTAATTGACCTGTACCAAGAGTTGATGCCGCGCGCGTGTAAACAATACGGTCATGAGATCGGTTTACTTCCCTCGAGCTACCAACAGTAATATGAGATACAATAGATTCGTCAATAGATAAAATCGCTGCCCCTGTGCCAATGCTGGGATGCAATCGAAAAAAAATTAGTTCTGTGGGAGTAAGAGTGAGAGGGGGAGGGGGGGGAGAAGGAGAAGAAGGAGAAGGAGAAGGAGAGGGGGAAATGGAGAGGGAGAGGGAGAGGGAGAGGGGGAGGGGGAGAAGGAGGAGAGGGAGAGGGAGAGGGAGAGGGAGAGGGAGAGGAAGAGGGAGAAGAAGTAGGAGTGAGAGTGGGAGTGGGAATTGGAGTGGGGTTGGAGGAAGGCAGGGATGTTGAGTTACTGGAGGTAGAGGTTGTGACCGTGTGTCCCATCGTGTAACCAGATGTGCTCATGTATGTAACACAAACGCGAATGTTGACAAGGAAGGCTCCTCAGAGAGAAGAGAAGAAAGCATTGTTCTAAGCAGAGCACCCGAGCCTTGAACCCAAGAGCTTCTGCAGTTTCTCACACCTCGCTAAATTCCATGCAGAGCGGCAACCGGACCTTGAACCAGCTGATGCTTGCAATTTTCCAGCTTGACATACGCCCCGCCGCACCGCCCTGCACGGACTCTCTCCGTCGCTACCATAACCTTCGAATGCGGTTTAACGAGACGGTAAAGACACGTAAATACACTCAA
>BOPN01001836.1:182500-200000 GCA_017312705.2 Penaeus japonicus
AAGTTTTCCTTTCTTTGGTTTAGAAACGGACTTGTTCCATTGCTTAGGATTACTGACTACGCAATTGGTGTAGAATTTTTGTGATGATAAACTTAGGTAGATGTTCATGTTTTCTGACTGTTCGTGTACAATTCATGTACAATTCATCAAGTTGGTTATGTGATTAGGCTTAAATTATCCTTGTATAACAAGACTGGGAACTGATGAGCAAGATCAGTATTAGGCAATAAGGAGCTAATCATTAAGCCAGTGATTGAAGGAATCCCTTTAATAAAACCCTGTGTTGCCAAGCTTACTGTGTAGGAGTGGAGGGCAATAACACTAATTATTTCTTAATTCTATGCCTATTAATTGCTCTCATTGCTATATACATTGCACAGACTTACACGTATGAGTATGTTGGTGTCTAGAAAGTGTTTGTGATGTGTTATTGAGTAGGAATTATGAACTATTAATTTAGATCACTGTCTTTTTGTAATCACATAATTATTTTATGGTTTCTCGGGGAACCCCCAGGGTGATCAGCGGAACCCCGGTTGAGAATTGCTGCATTAAACTAACCAGTCTGAAGAGCTATTTACCATTTAGATATGTAATACCAACTTGGCTCCAGTGACCTCCCATATGATGATAATATTTTCATGAAATAAAAAAGAATGACAAGTCAGTATTTCCTTATTGCACCATTTGATATCCTAAGGATGTTCCATAATGTTCAAGTAAAAGTCAATTTATAATGAGTACATTTGAAAGAACTTTTTAATGTATTGAGGAAATTTGTTTAATGTTTACAAGATACTTGCGCAAGCTTTTGAATAGTGTTGTGATATTGGTAGCTATTGATTCTCCTTTTCCTCTACTAATCCTGTGTAGTAGATATAAGCCAGATTTCCCTCCCTACTCCCCATAATCTAGACGTGATTGTAGGTAAGAGATGAAATAGATGAGGGAATTGTAAAGTGATATGAATATATATATAAAAAATTAAACTGCATTGATATAAGCCTTGTACCTAAGTTGCGCCATATCTATCTGCTGGAATTTAAAAGTGTAAACGATGTGGAAAGTCATTATGGTTGCCTTGTGACTAACATTGCTAAGGTAAAATAAGCATCCACCACATCGATTCTTGCAAGATTGAGCTTGGTTCCTTTTTGGAGTTAAATGTTTTGAGTACATTATCGATGCCCTATCCTGCTATAAATACATGGAGTATGCTTATTTTCCAAGGCAGGGGTGGGAGAGAACCTGCATTTAGTGAGTGAAGTACATTGCTGGCACATATCAGTGCATAGGACATCTTTAAGATAGGATGGAAGTTTAAATAAGAATTACCATCACCTTATTTCATCTTGAATTTTAAACAATGAAGCAGGTTGGTATAGCAGTGTATATGATAGAGCAATAAGAAGAAAACAAAGTTTATATGTGCTGTGTACCATGTGTTCTCTCCCTTTGTTGTCTTTTACAGACGGCTTCAATAGTTTTCAGAGTGCAATTTATTGACAGCTCTGTGTAAATTCTGTGACTTTTACATCAAGGCATGCATATGTGTACGTAACTTATGTAAAGCTTAATGATTTGGGTTCTTTTTTTATTGGCTGATATCCAGTTCATGTAGAATTGAATGGTTAGCATGCACTTAACTTTTAGTAATTCTTTAGCTACACACACACACACACACACACACACACTAAAACTAGATTTTCACATTAAGCTTTGCTTTTAGATATTGGAAATTTTATTCCATAGTGTCTGTAATACAGTTCATAGCATACCCTACTGTCAAAATTAATACATAATGAAATGGCAGGTACAACCTGGAATTGGCATACAGCCCATGGTATGTTCTGGACCCCCAGAAACATGAAATGTTTAGATAAATTGATCAAACAATACATTTTGTTTAAGTGAAAATTCATATTCTCTTTAGTTTTTAGACACAATTTATACAGTGCACAAGTTATATTAGGAATTTTATGCTGGATGAAGTGCTATCACGTCATGGGAATATTTTGCTCTGGTTAAATGATGTTCTATCACGTTATGATCTCTCCCTCTAAATACACGTTTTACATAGTTGTGTGTACATACTCATTGCACTTGCATTTATATAGATATATTTTTGACGTAAAAAAAAAAAAAAGGCCTCGGCATCCTATAGAATCGGACTGATGAAAAGCACTCTGAGAGGCACAGTTGTTTGCATTGCGCTGGGAGAGATTTTGCACATGGAAGTTGTGTGCGCTTGTTATCTTCATGGTGGGAGCAGCATTTGGCAAATAATCGACCTGTCACAATTGTCTTATTGTTAAGTGGTATGGGTAAACAGTTCACCCATTGCAGACGGGTGTCATGACATATATGACGTAGGAGCTTTGGCCTGACGACGGACGTCATGATGTACATGATGTTCGGGGATTTTGGATCACGGTGCTATTTTATTTTGCTATGAAAAAGGAATGAGTGATGATGGCTACTGCAGTCATAATTAATATAATTACCGTAATATCGTGTTAGCTTAACCCACAGCGGACGGGTGTCATGACATACATGACGTAGGAGCTTTGGCCTGACGACGGGCGTGCTGACGTACATGACGTTCGGGGATTTTGGATCACTGTGCTATTTTATTTTACTATGAAAAAGGAATGAGTGATGATGGCTACTGCAGTCATAATTACTATAATTACCGTAATACCGTGCTAGCTTAACGTCCAAAACCTAGATGGCACCACTTTTTCCTAGCACCAGCAAGAGAGAGAGCCTTGAATGGCACCCATCCACGGTCTCTAGCAAGCACTATCTTTATAGAGCGATGACACACACTAAGTTGACGAACTCTTGCTCAAAAGTACCGCCGATGAAGGATGTGCAGTCAGAACGGGAAGAGGAAGATGACTCAATCCATACCCAGTGTCTAAAATGTACTCCTGTGCCAATATGGATGCCTTTCACTGTGGCACTCACAGTCACAAGCACAGGTTTCATTCCTCTTCCTTACCTCTTCTATTTATCTTTATTGTAGGTGGTTATATGTTTCGTATTCGTTCATGACAGCACAAAAATACGAAAAAAATATAGTTGCCTTTTGTCCTCCCATAAAACAGCAATACTTCTATCACACTGAGTATAAAGAAAATAATGAGCTAATATGGATAATATACTACAATTTTAGTCTACTGCAGCACTGATAGAGCCTGTCATATGGCATATATAAGTTTCTAAACTCTATAAAACACACAAAAAAACAAAACACAAAAAACGCTCTAGTTTTTCAATGAATGACTGAAAGAGAGTGGGAATGTTCAAATTATAATGCTTCAAGCAGTCTCTCTTTAAAATAAAACTTATCCCGGAGGCTGGGCAAGCATATTTATCCCCGTCTACAATGGGTTAATGTCCAAAACCTAGATGGCACCACTTTTTCCTAGCACCAGCAGGAGAGAATGCCTTGAATGGCATCCATCCACGGTCTCTAGCAAGCACTGTCTCTATAGAGCGATGGCACACATTAAGTTGGCGAACTCTTGCTCTAAAGTACCGCCGATGAAGGATGTACAGGCAGAACGAGAAGAGGAAGGTGACTCAATCCATACCCAGTGTCTAAAATGTGCTCCTGTGCCAATATGGATGCCTTTCACTGTGGCACTCACAGTCACAAGCACAGGTTTCATTCCTCTTCCCTACCTCTTCTTGTTATCTTTATTGTAGGTTGTTATATGTTTAGTATTCGTTCATGACAGCACAAAAATACGAAAAAATAAAGTTGCATTTTGTCCTCCCATAAAACAGCAGTACTCCTATCACATTGAGTATAAAGAAAATAATGAGCTAATATGGATAATATACTACAATTTTAGTCAACTGCAGCACTGATAGAGCCTGTCATATGGCACATATAAGTCTCTAAACTCTATAAATCACACAAAAAAATTAAACACAAAAACCGCTCTAGTTTTACAGTGAATGACTGAAAGAGTGTGGGACGATTAAAATTATATTGCTTCAAGCGGTCTCTCTCTAAAATAAAACCTATCCTGGAGGCTGGGCAAGCAAATTTATCCCCATCTGCAATGGGTTAACTGTGATGTAAAAAATATGAATATATAAGCTGCAACAGGTATTAATCAGTTGTCATTTTGAATGTTTTATTTTTATTTTTTATCAGTGTTAGTTGTAAATACAGTTTAATTAAATAATAGTCTCTTTGGTTAGAGACATGGTCTTTTTCAAAGTTTTCTGTGTGTAATCAGATGTACATCTACACTTGGTAGTATGTGAAAGGTTCTCATATTAACCCTCTCTGGATGGATGGTACACCACGGGTACCGTGCATTTCAAGGCCCGTTTGCAGGGTGCCGTCATATGGCGTCGATCATTTAATTGATTTAGGCCTATGCGTTCGAGAGCCCCGGCATTACAACTTACAAGGCTGGAATGCCCCCGGCATGAATGGGTTAATAATGATAATTATTTTCATCTATCTACAGCATGTGTTCTGCACAGTGAGGCAACCTTGTTAGGATCCAGGAAGTGCACCTTTGGCCCCAGTTACTGGTGCCACTCTGTTCAGTAAGTAATTTTATATCAAAACTGAGTTTGGGAAGCGAAATGAGAAATAACTATTTAAAGTTTAGAAAGATGAAAGATTTATGATGTATAAAGATGTATTATGACTTTTATATTCATATGTAATCTAATTTATGTATATTTTTGCCAATAGAAATGCCAAAGAGTGCAGTGCAGTTAATCATTGTATTCAGACAATATGGGAAAATCTGGAATTGCCTGAAGACAATGACGACATCTGCACTCTATGTAAGAACATGGTGAAAGAGGCCAGAGACCAGCTTCTCAGCAATGAAACACAGGTATGTAAAAAAATATAGTTTTATTAACATACTGACAGTTCAATAAATCTGTTTTGTGTTTATGTAAGATTTATTACTGCATAGATTTCAGTTCTTTCCAAATAAGAGAATAGGTTTGTAAATACAAATTAAATATTGGGAATTATTGTTGCTTGGTCAGTAACTTGGACAGTTGCATCAGCCACCTTATGACTAAAGGATTTAGGTGTCACATGCAGAGTGGGAGATGAGACACCTTACAAGTTCATGCTACATACTAAATGCGGCATGGTTTTACTGTCCCGCACCATGCCAGCCTTTATTGGTATGGGTTTTTATGGAAGTGTGTCTGTTATTATTTTTACAATTTCCTTTTTATTTGTCACTAATCTTTTATAACTGAGAATTCATTTAGTATGTTTATACACAAGTTTATTCATGTGTATGTGTATGAGTGTGGGTGTGAGAGTAAGTGTGGCAAAACTGAATAAATAGTGGAAAGGCTTAAACTTCCTTCTCAGAAACGGGAAAAATTGATTTCTCGAAGTTCCAGCAAAAAGAGCAGGTTCTTAAATTTTACTCAAAATTATTAATTGGCCTCATTCATTACAGGAAGAGATTCGTGAGGTGTTTGATGGCTCCTGCCGTCTTATCCCCATCAAGATAATATCCGATGAGTGTGTACATGTTGCCAACGACTTCATTCCCGAACTGATTGATACACTGGCCTCGCAGATGAACCCCCAGGTGGTCTGTGCCACTGCAGGCCTTTGCAACTCTGCTAGAATTGATAAACTCATCAGTGAAAATCAGGTGTGGCAAGTGGAAGGACATAGTTACTTGATATCATTGTAGAACTGTATATATTGTATTATAATTTTCCAGGATTACTATCAGTTTCCAAATGAAAATATGAATTTTTTACATTATTTTTTCTCAATGACATAGGTTGCCCTTCAAGGCTTCAACCCTGTTGCAATAAAGCATCCCCAACCAGGAGACTGTGAATCTTGCAAGGATTTCATTGCAAGAACTATTCGCCTTGTTAAGACCCACTCTCGAGCTGAGGTTTGGATTTGCTGTTATTGATGTTATGCATACTATTATTTGCAATCTAGATTGTATTTTGTTATCATTTTGCCCTTGATTTCTTGTATTGTAATGGATATTTGATTTTCAAGGAAATGAAGATTACCATGCCTACAATATTATGATGGGAGACAATCTATTCTATTTTATTAAGAGACCTTATATAAAATCAGTATATATATTTTTTTTTATCCCCAGCTCATGGACAGATTGATGGCTGTATGTGGACGTATTGGGTCTCTCTCCGATGGCTGCAGTGCCTTGGTTGAAGCCAATTTTGATAGTATTTACAATTTCCTAACAGAGCAGCTGACACCAGAAGACTTCTGTGACCTAGTTGGTGTGTACTCTATTTTTTTTGTTCACTTATGCTAAGTTATTTATCCTTGATTTTGTGAGAAATGAATAGTTATGTGTTTTATGTTGTAGTTGATACTGATTTTGGGTTAACTTTTCTCAATATATATATATATATATATATATATATATATATATATATATATATATATATATATATATATTTATATATTGAAAAACACAACAATCTAGTTCAGATTTGATTCCTTGCATGAATATGATCCAAGAACATATTGTCAAAGTCCTTCCAGTTATATTATATCTTATGATATTACTTATTAAATGTTTTACATTATTCATCTTCATAGAAATGTGTGAGACCAGAATGCACCAAAGTGGAAAGTACATCCGTCCTGCTCTTACTCACTCTGGCGATGAACCTTGTGACTTTTGTGAAGCAATTGTGAAACACTGGAAGGAAATTCTTACAGCAAATACCACTGAAGAAGAGTTCAAAGAAGTATGTATTATCAGACAGTTTATTAGAAGAATTAATTAGGAAGTTTTATTTTGGAATATGTTTTAATGTCATCTTCCTTTTTGTTACTTACTTTTGCCATCTGTTAGTATGATATTGCCATATAGGAATTTTTGTGTTAGTGGTCCTAGTAACAACTAAATATGTTGTTTACAGTATTAACAGATTCATTCTTTGTAGGCAAAAAAATTTAAGTTTATTCTATGTAAGCTATCTTCATATGTTAAATTTTTTTCTGAAATATTTGGTGATTGTGATTGGTAGTTGTTAATTGGATATAAGTTTTAAGTCAAACACTTGTAAAAATCCTAAGTTGTTTAAAATAGTAATTATTACTGTCATTATTATCATCATGAATTTGTCTCTGGAGAAAATAATTACAAGAAACACTTCTTTTTAACATAATACATTTTACTTGTGAAACAGATCCTAGATGGTCTGTGCCGTCAGACCGGTAAGTTCAGCCAGAACTGCCTTGCTTTGGTAGATGAATATTACGAAATCCTGTACAACTTCCTGGTATCTGAAATTCACCCCAAGGATATCTGTGAAGCTGTGGGCCTCTGTGGAGCCAATTCTATTTTCAATGGAGAGGTTTGTTGATTTTGTTTATTATAGACATTTTTAAGTCATATAGATACGTTCATGCATTTGTTCAGATGTAAAATTTCATTGTTCTGAGTATTATCTTGCAGGGTTATTATAGTTCTTTTCTTGTAGATGAATGCTATCAGGGTACAGTTACGATACACAAATTTCAACAGTGTATGGGGTGAAATGCCTCTATACAAAACCATGGTATTGACAACAAATTTCCTTGGCAGCATCCAGTTTGGACAGTACTTGATGTAAGCCACAGGGTTCCACAGACTCCTCTCATGCCCTCCCTAATGGCTGGGCAACACTTAATTGGTGGAGATGAGAGTAGTGCCATCAGATTTGAGAATGAAAATCAAGGTTCGACTCTGCCACGCGTGAAACTCTCAAAGGCTGGCATTGGTAAGGTTAACAGGAAGTTTTTAAAGATTTTGTAGTAAGATTTTTTGCAAAATTAGATAGTTGTCTTTGTGCATGTAAAATATCCATCTCAACTCTTGTCACCAAGTGATATATACAGTGATGTGGGGGGTATTATTGTTTATTTATGTATATATTTATTTTGTTTTTGTCAAAAATCAGATGTGTCCAGTGCTGGTAGAAATGGGATGTTGGCCGCACCTGTTGGAAAGGGACGCGTTGGGGATGATAACAAATGCGTTATGTGCGAGTTTGCTCTTCATTTCCTCCAGAATATGCTTGAGCAGAAGGACACACGTGTTAGTATTTTGATGATTGGTTTACTGTTTTTGTTTACTTTTTTCACTTTTTCACTTGTTTTTGCTTGCTAATTTCTTTTGCCCTTCTCTCTTTTGTTGTCCTATTTCCTCTTAGTTAATGAAGATAATATGATAAGACCTGACTTTAATTTTGTAAAACTTTTTTGTTTTGCTGCTGAAGTCTGCTGGAGTAAGTTATCATGTTCATAGGTCTTTTACAGGAACAGGACCTCTTTTTTTATTATTTCACCCTCTTTGTATGCAAAAGTTTTTTTTTAAGTCTGAATAGGAGTGATGTTTTCATCTAGAAATGCTATGATAATTAATCAATCCTAAGTCGGAAAATAATACAAGTCCATTAATTAAAATTGGGAATTATATTGTAGGAGGACATCGAACAGGCTGTAGAAAGGTTGTGCGACATGATGCCTCATTCACTGGCAGAGGAGTGTGAAGACTATGTAGATGCCTATGGTGACCAAGTGATCGAGTTGCTGGCACAAGAGATTGACCCATCCCAGGTAAGGAAGAAGAAAAAAAATTATTGTAGTGTAGAATTTGTGGGTTCAATAGTTTTTGCTTTGTTAACCTGAATAAGTTTGCTCAGGTAATACAAAAAAGGCAAGAAACAAAATGTACATCTACTACAATTGATCATTTAAATGAGAATAACAAGAAAAAGGTTGAAAACCTCAATGATGCAAATTTTATTTTTTCTCTTTGCACAAGATCTGCCCCATGCTTCATCTCTGCCCATCTGAGGGTGAGTCAGAGGAAGAGGCAATGCAGGCCACATCAGATAAACCCGATGTAACATGTGTTGTGTGTGAGTATGCCTTGACTCAACTGGAGGACATGCTGGAAGATAACAGAACTGAGGTATGTTTGAAGGTGTCTAGTTGTATAGGTGTATATTCAATTGACATGATTATATTGGGTGGATAATATTTTTGTTGAGATTTTCACTCTTAGCATTTATTTGACTCAAAACTAGCTTAGAATGAGCTTAATGTTTTAATTTTTCTAGTTGAATTTAATTGTAAAAATAGGTTTGCAGAAGAAAGTTTCATGGGAAGAAATGTTTAGTTGAAAAATATTTTATGAATTTTCACTAGTATCTTAAGTATATGATTACCATATTATATTTTTCCAGGCAGGCATTGAGGATGCTCTTGACAGGCTGTGTGCCCTTTTGCCCAAGTCAGCACGTAAAGAATGTGACATGTTTGTTGAGTTGTACACAGATCAGATCATTCAGATGTTGATCAACAACTTGTCCCCAGATGAAATTTGCACCAACCTGGGACTCTGCAAAAAGACAGGTTTGTGTATTTAAATGGCTTTAACAGTCTGTGAATGGGTAGTACAGTGTATATTTGTGTGACAACAGTAGTGTGAATGGGAAGTACAGTAAGGTATTTCTCATCTTCAGTGTGGTAGAGAAAAGTTTTTGGCAATATAGTTACTCTTGAGAAATTTTCACTTATTACAGAAAAAATGTTTTGTCAGGGCTAGTAACATGGGCACAGTTTTTATCATGTTAGACTAATATTTATGTTGATATACTTTTTTTTTTTACCTGGAAAATGTTTTGACGAGGCTGTTTTGGCTCCAAATGGTTGAAATGCTTGGATATTTCAAATGTGTAGGCCTAATGCCTCGGGCTATTCACCCACTATGGCCATGTGCTACACGGCTGATCACTAAGCACGCAGACCAGAAGGATAGCCATGACAAAATATCTCGTCCCTGGCAGTTGGTCTTGCCACCACTTGACATATATTGTCACCCAGTGTTAATGGGAAATTAGAGTATTTCCTATATATGAAATATCACTTTACTTTCACTCAATGTTTATCTATCTTTCAGTCTTCTCTTATTATTTGTAGAAACTGGAATTAACTCATTGACTGTAGGGTCATGTGCTCTCCTATGATATTGCTTTATTTTTTTCTCATGGTTCCAAAAGTGCTTAGTCGCTAAGGAATCAATAAGTAGGCCTATGTGATTCCTACCATTTTTTTTTCTATTACTGATATTGTTATTAATATTATCACAATAATTATTATCAGTGCTATCCCTGATGCTGTGGTCACCAGCTAGATATCAGAGCATTGGGGAAAGTGTCTTCCCTGTGTCCCTGGCAGTGCAGACTTGCCTGACAAATTTTCCCTTAGATTCATCACAAAACAAGGGTTTAGGCTGACTTTGGAAAGCTTTTGCTCTGAAAGTAGCACCATGACAATCATAAAACTTAATGACTGTAAGCAGTTTCTGATGTGTATTGATGCCCATCTTTTGGGGCTAAATGAATCTGTCGTGTATGTCATGACACCATTTTGCAGTGGGAATAACAATGATGATTATTAAGAAAGGCTTTTGTCCACTTGTGGCATGCAGTAATCACATACAATTACCCTTGTGTAGCTTTACCATATGCTTGAAGAACTTAGTGTTATCATATTTTCTTATTACAAGAACTTGGAATCAATTGTGCAGTTCCGCAAAGGCTGTTTTTATAATTTCTTTTTAGGCCTGCAATTTATGGAGAGTGCATCTACCTTTTCTGATGCCATCTGTGGTGTGCAGTGATCACAAAATATCATTGTTTTTACATGTCTTTTTTATTAAAAATTGGAAGCATATTCAAGCATCATGATTTCAAAGAAGAAAAAGAAAATTACAAACTGAGCTATGATTTACTATCCTGTGCTCCTTAGCTTTGAGCTCTGCCTTTCACTCCATGCACGAAAGTACATGATTTAAACTTCCATTAATAAAATCCCTCTGCTTTGTCAGTCAGTATAAGATCTGCTACCTTCAAACTAAGGAGTTGCTGACCTCTTTGAAACTCGTATAACAATTGTTATTCAGTTTGAGTCTGATTTACCATTATATTTTGTTGCATAGGATTTTTTCTTTTGTATGTCATTATGTAGTGAAAGAAGTTTGACTAACATTTGTAATGTTGAATTTAAAAAATCATATTTTTCTTGTGCTTAGAATTTTGTAAACTGTATTTCGAGGTATAGTTCATGGATGTGAGCATTCAGCTTCCTTATTTTTTACTTGATATGTATAATTAGAACACAAGAGCTTAAGAAAGCTTATTCTTTTATGAAGTCTCTTTGTAACAAATCAAATAAAAAAATCTGTGCAATTGCTTTTTGTTTGACTTGTTTAGATTTTTGAGCATTTTGACTTTTCTCATATCTATGAATTTTCTTTCCAGAAAGTGCATTACCCATGCTTGATGCCTCTCATCAGCTGCCAGTCTCTCGCATGTTTGTTCCATCTCTATCATCACGTGAGTTACCTCAAAGATTATCATAAACATGTTGCTGATGTTAACCCAATACCGCCGGCTGCCGGCCACAGACGGCGATTATGTAATATGATAGCGCGGGTGGCGTCATACGCCGTCGATGATATAATTGATTTAGGCCTATGCGTTCGAGAGCCCCGGCATTGAAGCCATAAAAGACGAAACAGCCCGGCGGGAATGGGTTAATGATTGTACTTGGTATTATTTTTCAATTTTTCACTGGAAATTCCCTTAGGTTTTGGAAGATAATGATGATGTGGTAAATTTTATCTGGATTAGAACTAGGACTTTATATTATTAACTCATTAGTGCTTGGTGATGTGATACTACGTCATGGGAATATTTTGCTCCGACTGGATAACATCCTATCACGTCATGATCTCCCTCAAAACAAACATTTTACATCATTAGGTATATATTCATAGGAGTTCCATTGAAATAGACACAATTTTCTTGAATTGCAAAAATAATGTAAACAAATAATACAAAAACCTTGTATTATTACCCCTTTGAATAAGGTGGGTGTAAAGCGCTCTGAGAGTTGCAGCTCAACATTGCACTGGGAGAGATCTCACACTTAGTCTCTGTGGTGCTTGTTATCTAGCCAACAGTTGCAGTACTAGGCATATATAAATCCCAGAGTAAATTGGTTAAGGGATTTTTTTCACTAACTGATTGTTATCAATATAAGATGAATCTTGTAGGTTTCCAGGTTATGGAATAACCTATAATATACAGATGTTTGTGTAGCCTTTCCTCGATGAGCATATTTCATGGGATGGCATCCCTTTTTTTATGCATTTTTTCAATTACAAGCTGTTTCTTCAATCAGTTGTCTAACCATGTGTAACCACATGTTATTTAGTATCACAATGCTATTATACCAACTATTATACCAATAAAGACTCAGATATCCTACCATAAGGCTACACATCTTAAAATGTGGCCCCTCCCAGAAGGGTTAAGAAGATACATGGACTTAACCCCTTGAACACGAGGACGCGTATACTGTATCCTTGCAGCCCTCATGACATATCCGAGGACGCGCATAATGTGCCATGGCCTAGTTGTATTAGCATTAGTGTTTTTTTGTTCTGGATACTGTACGAGATCTATTAGAATATAGGACATATATGATACGATGGCTTACTTGACTATCATTATTATTATATAGGAGTGTGATTCGCTTATACCAGGGGAGGTACGAATGTGCCCTAATAGCAATAATTTGATTATTTCTTTAAGGAACTTTATGTAAAAATATAAAACTGATTATGATTAGTTTACCATACTACTTAAACTGTTTTCTTTTGTTATCTGAGTCACTGAGGTCTCTCACCAAGGTTACTCTTCTCATCCTCCTCCTAACCCATGTAAATAACTTGTCACATGCACAGGGGGAAGAGGTTGATTATGCATATATTTAATGTATAGTACATGATGATTATGTTGAGATTTTGGCTCAAAAATTGTTATATTCAATAGCGACATTTAAAATTTGGCGCACACCGGCATCCCGGATTCAGTGTGGGTTGCGTTTTCTATTGCTTGGAGGGAAGGGGTTAACAATTTGAAAAATCTAACCAGACAATTTTCTCTTCCAGAAACTGCAAATAACATGGAGACGAAACAGTCCGCAGCATGCGTCTTGTGTGAATTTGCCATGGTTCAGGTTGATGACTTGCTCTCGGAGAATGCTACTGAGGTCAGTGAAAGTCTCTTCCCCTGTTTTTTATTGATGGGCTTGTTGCATTTTTATTGTCTGTGTTAGCTGTTTGTGGCAACTGCATATTACTGACTTGTCATTGGCTGACAATCAGCATTTCTGATATTATTGGTAAGTTCAGATAGATATTCAAACTATTACCTCAGTAATTTGCTTGAGATAAATGAATTACCCTTACTCAGTCATAAATATACACTTTAACTGTATGAAGGACTTACCTGATTCTACTTTAAATGAACCCATATGAACAATGGGTTTTGAACAGTTATTCTTTCTCTCCTTTCAAGTATTTAATAAAACATCTTCAAACAGTGAATTATGAAAGTGTGTCTTATTTGCATTTACACAGCCAGATCTGTACAGTTGAAATGAGAGATAGAATGTCTACTTATAGTTGCTTGATTGGATGGAATCAAATGAGTGTTTGCTACAAGCTTGCCTTTTGTGTGCTTGCACTGCATGATATTGGCACAAATTGGCTCTTTGGGAATTATATGTGAAAATGTAAAGGTTCTGTGTAGCTACAGATTGAAAGATATTACTGAATTGATAGTTTATATATTTATCACAGATAAATACCAATATCAGATACATTAATTTTCAGCCAATCACAAGCTAGTAATGCACAGCTGAAACTTTGGTTTTTAGTGGACAAACCAAAATAGACTCTTTTTGAAGAAGCAAATTTACAAAATATACATTACTGAATTGAAGCAGAAAAATATGCTGTAATATTTATATATCTAGTCTGAGTTAACTTCATAGAAGATAGAGAAAATTTTAAAGTGATAGAGTTGTTGCAAAGTTAGTGATGGTGGTATGCTTTAGCTCTTGTTCAAATACTATTCCTTGCTGCTTATAGTATTCTGTAATATGTTTAAATTACACCCTGTTGAACATTAATTATTTGTACTTTAGTAGTAGCATATAGTAATTGTCATTGTCAATATTTCCCATCCCCTTTTCAGGATGAAATAATCCAAGTAGTGGACTTCGTTTGTGCTCATATGCCAGGTGTTCTTGCTGATGACTGTATTGGCTTTGTTGAGCAGTATGGTGATGCCATCATCAAGTTATTGGTCCATGAACTTAGTCCACAGACTGTTTGCCAGCAGATCAAGCTCTGCAAACCTCCATCTTTTGAAAGTAAGTGATTCTTAATCAGAATTGTTCATATGTATGCAAAAATATTTAATAGAAATTTTGAGTGAAGGTAACTGGTTACTTGGTACTACACTCATCTTGCCGTATGGTGTACCAAGTATATCATCTGTATTCCTAATAATCATTCTGTTTTACAGGTATGCAAGCCATTGTCAACATGAGAATGGACAAATGCCAGGTTTGTGAGGGAGTTGTGAACTACATTGACAAGAAACTGAAGGATGGAGATGCGACGACCACCATTGACACAATTCTCGAAGAAGTTTGTCGACTCTTCCCCAGTAACGCAAAGGACACGGTATGAGAGAAATCAAGTGATATTTTGTGTTGTAAATGTATAGATATATTATTATAATTTTGATTTGAAGATTTTGCCATCAGTTTTTGTGAAGGGGTGGGGTTTTTATGTGTTATATACTCATGTAGTGTACCTTACATTAGTGTTTTTGATATGATAGACAGCCAGTATCGTAACAAAAGTAAATAACCCTAAATTGAAATTGACACTTTATTTTTACAAATTCAACCACCTAAAGAGACATCTCTACCTCTTCTTACAGTGCCGCAGCATGATTGAAGTCTATGGGCCCTATGTAGTGAATCTCTTGGCTGAACTGGGTGATTCTAAGCGCGTTTGCCAGGCCATCAAGTTTTGCCCCCACCACACTTCAGAACAACTCCTAGGGGCTGAGAAGTGCACTTGGGGTCCTTCGTACTGGTGCCAGACCAAGATGCATGCCACAGCTTGCAGGGTAAACCATTTTATATATTATTTTATGATTACTTTTATATATTTATTATCTGTATTAGATTTCTCTACAGGTATCTTTGTTTTGGATGATCTAGAAAGTTCCTGTGGAGGCTAAATATTTTTAGGCAGAAATGGTAGTAGATTTGATTGAAGTGAAATGATTATTCTTTTGTCTGTCCCTCTTTCCCTTTTTTCCCCCACCTCTATTTTTTCCTCCTCATATATAGTCTTTATTTATTATTTGATTTTTCTGTCATTATTGTTGTTTTCATTACCTTCCTCTTATATGTAATCTTTGTATCCCTCATATTTTCTATATCTTCATTTTCTCCCTAGCCTATTTATCTGTTCCATCTTTTCTTCTCGTTTTTAGAAACTTTGCCCTTTTCATGTACAATTTTTTTTTTTTTGCCTTCCTTTGTTTGCCTTGTCCCCTCTTCCTCTTTTTGCTCATGTGTCTCCTCACTCCTGATTTCCTTTTGCTCTCTTTATCCACCTTTCCTTTCTTACTAAACTTTTATGCTTTATTCATGCTTGCTTTGTTTTTGATCACATCCCTCTTCATCAACAATATATTTAAAAGCCAGTTAGTTTATTCATGGCAAGTACTTCTCAGGTATCCGTAAATATTGTACTTAGTGCAAATGTTATAATTAATGGGGTAACCCTGTTTGCCAGCTTTTATCTCTCTGCATAATTCTTCCAGTTTTGAAGGAAAATAGGCACACTGTTCATTGTTTTCATTCCTTTCCAGGCAACTGTTCACTGTGAAACGAAGGTGTGGAAGGGGGTTGTTCCTGCCATTTAAAAGTAAGAGGATTGTTATCTGGAAATAAAAGAAGAAGAAGAAGAAGGAGAAAGAAGAAGAAAGAAGACAGAAGAAAGAGAAGTTTTCAGAGAAAAAAAAAAAAAAAAAAAAAAAAAAACAGTAATATAGTAAAGGATGATAAATTGTTTCAGTACACATCTGTCAGTGCATTATGAAAAGTACTCAGTCTGTGATGAATATTTTTTTATGCTTGATAAATGTGATTCCTCCAGTTTTCTTATATTTTGTCTTGTTGTAAGAATAGTGGAATTACAATGAAGTGTGAGAATATATGTAACAATGATTTTTTCAAATATTTTTATGGTTATAATGTTGAATAAAATAGATTGGTCAATTCATGTGAATATTTTTTTTATTCATTCTAAATTCTACTTAAATAGTTTTGTAAAGGTGTGACAGGTCTCATTGTGCATAGTAAGTATTTGTAACTCAACATGGTTCTGTTGTAGAAATTCATTTATTAGTAGTACCTTATAATATACAGGCTTTAACTTCTTTTATGGCAGGTTTGCTATTTGATGGAGTATTTTCAGTTTTAGTCCATATAACCAATGCTCTTCTTGAATGATATACATACCTATCATACTTTGCTTTAGTAATAACTGAAGCCCTGTATCATGAGCTTTGGAGGGTTTGATGTTATCTCCATATAATCAGCAAGGTACCTTGTGGTTATTGTTGCCTCTTGAATGATTTAACTTAACAAACGATATATTTTTATGGTCACAGAGAAAGCTGTAAAATTGAGCAATATTCTTGAGTATGAAAGAGTGCTGGAACCTCAATTATTTGCCTGTCATTCTCTGATTTATGACCAGTGATAGATGTAGAAAAAGACTGTAGGGTATTATACGGAAACTCTTGCATCTTGCATGTTATCTCACGGAACAGTGTGCGTGTACAATGATGAATAAAGGCTGTTAGAAATTCCATGCTTGTTTGATTTTGGACTTTAACTGAATTGAAGAATGTTGAATTGGATGAAATGCTGGAAAATATGCATGTTACACAGGTCCAGCACACACAGATTTAAATATTGTACAGGGCGTATAGTTCGTGGCAGTATATTTCATTACTTTGCCGAAAGGAAGTTTTGTTTATAAATTGTTTCATTGATTAGCTTCTTGGATATTCATTTTATCAACAGGATAGCAATGGTAAGATTGATATGAAATTTAATGGGTGTGTTGCCTATGAGCTATGGGATTAACTGATTATATTTTGGTTCTATAAAGGGTAAAATTGAGCGTATATTAAGAGTCATTTTAAAGTAAAAAGTAGATGGATGGGTTAGATTAAGATTTAAGCCCTTTAGAAATCTTTCAACATAGAAATTTCGCCAGGGTGTGTTGTGGATTAACATACCCAGAAAAAGGAGGAAGATGGGTTTATATATTAGGTATTTGGCTTGACATTTGATATCACTTTCTCTACTGCTATCTGCACAGCGGCACCTACACTAATTTTGCTTTCTCCTACCCAAGTTGTTTTCTAGAAAGTAGCTCATTTCATCTTGGTACCGCCGCCTGATTTCAACAAAATTCGCAAAACAGCACAAATAAACGTTATTAGAACAACGGCAACAGTAGATATAGATAAGTCAAAATAGATA
>BOPN01001836.1:247404-249904 GCA_017312705.2 Penaeus japonicus
TGACTGAAACTAATGCCATTGCTCATATAGAGTCCTATATCTTTTACTACTTTTTTCTACTCAATCTCCACACCTTCGGCAAAATATTATATTGCTATTAAATTTCCAGTTGGCCTATATCATCTGATTTCAAATTTATCTGCATTGAATTTCATATTATTTTCATATTCCCACTTACAGATGGTATGTAGATCCTCGTTAAGTTTGTTTTCGTTCTCTAGTATATCTATGGGTGTACGTATTCTTGTATCATCTGAAAATGATGTTACTCTCGAGTGTTTCACACCATTATCAATATCACCAATCATGATAAAGAATAACAAAGGCCCAAGAACGGTCCCTTGTGGCACCCCATTCATAATAGTCGTTTCTTTCGAGTAAAATCCATTTTGTACTTTTTGTTTAAAATTTATTAGGAAGTTGTAAATCCATCTTTCAACTTTTTCCCTGATTCCAAGGTCTTTACTCTTATGTAACAGACCTACTTTGTCAAAAGCTTTTGCAAAATCTAGGTATATTACATCAACTTTTCTATTTTCAGTTAGGTCCCTTAGTATGTGTTCGAAGTGTGTCAGGATCTGTGATAAACAAGATCAACCACTTCTGAATCCATGTTGCCCGGAATTTATCTTGTTTCCTCTGTCTAAAATCTGGACGATGTTTTCTTTCACTACCCTTTCATTTTTTATTATATGAGGTTTCAATGTTAAAGATCTAATTTTTGGCCTGACCCTTGTCTATACCTTTATATATTGGAATTATAATACCCTCTTTCAGTAAGCTAAGGATATTCCCCATGTCCAAAGATTTCCTCCACAAAGTTGGCAGTGGCTTTACTATGGTTTCTTTGCATTCTTTTTTTTTAAAGATCGCTGGGATTTCATCTGGTCCAGATGCTGAGTTTGTTGCGATTTCACTTACTGCTTCAACAATATCTTTTTCATTGAATGTGAAGTCAGTGAGACATTCATCTTCGTTACTAATGATACTAAGATGTTTTTGTGGGTCTGATATTATTTTTTCTATTCTTAGGACACTATAAACTTCTTCATATTGCAATTTGAGTAATTCAGTTATTTTCTTTCAATCAGTTATCAATGCAACATCATTCTCAAGAGGCCCAATTTCTGTTTTCCTCTTTAACTTGTTGATTGCATAAGAAAAAAAAATATTTTGCAATCTGTTTTATAGCTTCCACAGCTCTTTTTTCTTCGGCTTCTTTTGGTTACTTATAGTTTTAATTTATCTTCTAATAGCCTTATGTCTGCTTTGATCCTTTCTCTCTTGACATGATCTATTGTTTTTTCCAATTTGTTAACCTTATTTTTCTTGTTTCTTAACATGATCCTTCGATCTCTTGGTATAATATTCTTGTTTCTGTTGTTTTCAGGGGGCACAAACATTTTACAAACATCTTTACATGCATTATTATGATTTTATTTAGTATATAATTTGGTGTAAAGAGGACCTCAATATCTTTCAGTGACTTTTATAGCGTTGCATTTATTTATTTTTATTTTTTTCCATTCTATTTGATGGTGGCTAAAGTTTAAAGATCTGAGACTTTTTACTTCGGATATCCCTTTTTTACTTTTTTTTTTTTTTTTACTTATGCATTGTGATTTCAATTATGTTGTGGTCTGATTGAGCTGTATAAGTTGATGATATGTTGTGTACATCTCTACTTATACTAATTAAAAGAAGGTCCAGTATATTTTCCTCCTTTGTTGGAATTTTGATGATTTGGTGAAGGTAAAAATTTTCTTCAAAATCTAAAAGCATTCTCGCTTGTTGATTTTCACTTTTAGTGGTACTTGCTCCTATCTTTATTTTCTTTGTTTCCCAGTCGATAAAAGGGAAATTAAAATCGTCAAGTGTCATAATAGCTTGTATTTACAATGTAATTACTAATAATGCCTAGTTATTCATTGAATGATGTTTCTGTTGTTCCAGGAGGTCTGTACAAAATAATGTATAGCTATATTGTATTTCTTGTCTATACCCCTAGAATTTCTACTGTATTATGAAAGTATTATGTTACAATATCCATTCTAGTTATTAATTTTTCCTGATATAAAGAGCTACTCTTATGCATCTATTATTTCTATCTTTCCTTATTAGCTCATAGCTATTAACTTTAATTCCCTCATTTTTTATATCTTCATTCAGATGAGTTTCTGTAAGAGCTATCATTGAATAATTTTTGATCTTTACCATGTCCTCTAGATATGTTGGTTTTGTCTGGTTCCTTTTTGGGATATTTAGCAATATGAGAGTCTCAAATAAACTATTTCTTTGCGTGTCTAAATGATCTATTGTTAGATAGTTGATGTGGTTTCCCTAAATTTTGGGGGAGCTGGACCTTCCACCGGTGTAGTAGTGTATATATATATATATATATATATATATATATATATATATATATATATATATATATATATTCATATACATATATATGTGTATATATATGTGTGTGTGTTCATATATATATATATAAATA
>BOPN01001837.1:0-10000 GCA_017312705.2 Penaeus japonicus
AATAAATATATGTAAAAAAAAAAAAAAAAAGAAAAAAAAAAAAAAAAAAACTTATTCTATGGGGTGATAAGGTGGGTAATAATTACTCTGTGCAGCTCATCACAGCCTCATGCCTCGAGATATCTCTCTGAGGGAAGCTGCATGAGCTTGCCAGCGAGAGCAGCATTAGGCAAATATACGCCCTCTTGTCCTTAGCTTTTCAAAAGTTTTTTTTTTTTTTTTTTTTTTTTTAAGAACAGGACAAAAAAATAATAATTCTGACAGTATATTTATTGTCAATAGCTGTGAATAACACCATGAAGCATTACAAACAGAATAACAAGACATAAAATCGGCACATATTAGGAAGAGCCAAGAAAGGTTTACATTAATTTTAACATAGACTTACTATATATTTCAAATAACCAAGCAATATAATTGAGCAACAATGAAAGGCAAATTTAACAAAGCACATTACAAAAACAATGAAAGAAGATCTAATGATGATTCAGAAACAGATTTTCTGGCATTAGTTGAATTCCTTGCCTATATTAATTTCTGCAATCTTAAAACCACAAGGAATGAATACTAAACACAATCTGCACTATGAAGCATCTGGTTTTCAGATCTAAAGCTGTTCAGGCTTTTTATTCTGGACCAATTAATATAAAAGTTGAAGGCTTTTGAAAGACTCAAGAAATACAGTACCAGTAGGTCTTCATTCTTTCACCTACTGCATAAGGCAACAAATTTTACTTATGATTGTTTGTCAGAAATCAGCCTCATATTACATATTACCAATGAAAAATCTTTTTAATTATATCTCTGATATGATCTCTTACTTATTCTAGTAGTTAATTTGCTTAACTGGGAGGCCACTTGTGTGTTTCATCATCATAGCATTTACTGTATAATTGCATTTGTTGTCCTTCCAAGATTTTTTTAAAGTATGCTCTAAGTACTTATCTAAAGTTGTTTTGCTTTTGAATAAAGGTTCAAAACAGATTATGACAAATTACTTATAATTTCTTCACTTTCTAGGTAAATTTTAATTTTGTTTGTATCATATCTTGTGTCCTTATAACATAGCAAACATAAAGAAAGGTCATGAAGAGCCTTGTGTACAATAGAAAACATTCAGTGCCATATTCTACAGGGAGAAATTTATAAGGGAAGATATTTATTTATCTTCTTGATTTAAATTTCTTCAGGGTTACCAGAAGCTGCCAGAAGTCTTACCACCAGGAGGGTTGTTCACTTTCACTGATGGACGCTTGGGTGACTTGTCATTAAGTTGGGCACCTGGAAAAAGTAAACTCTGGTTAGTTCAAAATAGGTCTGTATATGGTATCTCTCACAATATATTTACGTACAATAATTACGGCAATGTTAACTTCCAAGTTACAAAAATCTTTGTTCCTTCATATTTTCACTTTATAAATCTTATTCAAAATACAATGATATCATATTCATGTGAAATAGTTGCTTCAGAAACTAAAGTAGAAACCAGATAGGTCAAGTTACCAGACTCCTTGCATGCAGTTGAATTGCAAAGGCATGATAAAAGCAGGTGTGGTTAATCAATTTCAATTCAAGGATCTATGAAAGCTTTTGAAGCACTGATAGCCAACCTGAGGACAGCAAGCCTTGAACTTTCTTCCATGTTATATCTTCAAAGCATTCTATGAACTACAGTGTTAAGCTTGAGATATATACTGGTGTAAAACCTATGAATCCTAACAGTGATTTTACTCTTCTATAGCTACATTTCCTTAGAACAATATTTATTTCCTAAAGCATTGTGTTGAAAGTGTTGTCTACACTATATAAACTAATAATCACACTAAATAATTAAAGAGCTTGCATTTTATAAAAGGTTCATATTGTGGAACTCCTTTACATAGGAGCCATTGTTTTTTCTCTTTTTAATATATTTCATACAGAAAAAAATGTTCTGGTGAAGGGAAAGTCATGGATACTCATCTGACATCGCTCTTCCAACCATTGTATCATATTTTGTTGTCAAGTCTCATTTGTATCATTTCAAAATAAGGTATAAAAACACATTTCATAGACTTCTCAAAGTTCTCTCCTACACTATCTTAACCCATTCACAACGGGGGCATTCCAGCCTTGCATGTCACAATGCCGGGGCTCTTGAACGCAGAGGCCTAAATCAGTTAAATAAGCGACGCCATATCGCGTCCCCAGCGAACAGGCCTAATATGCGTGGTACAGTGTTGTACCACCCGTCACGAGAGGGTTAATAAAGTGCAAAACAGTTCACATCTGAAGTACCTATCATTATCTGATTCTACCTAAGGAGGGGAACTTATCTATAATGGCATGCTTGGCATCCCCCCTCATCTTAGCAATGATGCTAATAACAGTGGAGGAATAATTTAAAATTGATAAGTAGGCTGCAGTGTTGTAGCCTCCATGCAATCTGTCACAGTATTATGATTTGGTAGAAATTGATTAAATATACATACAGGAGCTATTATATGCATTACAGTTTATAAATAATATGAAAAAGGTAGAAAACATTAGCTTCACTTCTATAGAAGCAAGAAGTGTTGTGAGTCTTATTGGCAACCCATAGTAATTTAGAACTGCCGGAATCATACAGCTTTTAAAATGAAATTCCTTTTAAAAATGGTATATAAAAAGCAAATATACTAGGCTAGGTATCAACATAATTATAAAAGTAGAGCACAAACAATGTATCTACATTGTATTTGTCCTATAGAATAACCAAACAGAATCTTATTTACAATACTGGGAATATGAATTTTATAAAAAGCATGATTTCAATTCACATTGGACATAGCAAACAATACATTCACTATCATCAAATGAAGAAGGATTCTGGTTAAGCTTCTCACAACTACATCACCATATTTTTTGAAGATATATAAATAGTACCAACAGCAAAATCCTACCACACAATGAGTGGCTCTCCTACTGATAAACAACAGATTAAAACCAATACATTAACTGTAGTAAAAGGAAAAGGATTAATGTGAGGAAACGCCCTGGCTAATAGTCACAGAATGAACAATTTTGAAAGCCCCAAAACAAAGTTGTTACTGCAATACTCACACTTGATTTTATGTCAAAATGAAGCAATAATGCAGTTACAAAAAATAAAAAGAAAGTCAATTTATATTCTTCATTTGCATCACTCAACATTTAGAGAGATCCATAACTTTTCGTTCACATTTGTGTGTTCATATGGATGTCTACATGTGCATATGTGTCTGGGGTAGTTTTCATGTGTGTATGAAAGTATGAATGTCAATATTTCAGTTCATGTTACATTTCATGGACAGAAGCATTCTTTATTCATGTTCCTAGACATGTCAGCAGTATTCACAACTAGGCATTTCTTAGTACAGTAAATCCTCATATAACACTTACGAAAACAATGAAAAATTAAGGGTGAATTCATCTTTTCCGGAATCTATTTTTAATTCTTGATCTGCTTTTCTAATGCCTTTTATAAAGTTCTTAGAATATATATTTTTTATAGCTTCAGTAAGTGAAATTGGTCATTTTAATGCCATTAAGAGGATTAGCTGTGCTTTATTCATGTGACTTAAAGAATTTTTACTCAATATTGTAAAACATTTTGCCTGCAGGGTTGAGTCACCAGAAGCTACCCAGCTGAGATCTGGCACTGTGAGGGCTTACAAGCTTGATGCTCGGCCGTGGCAATATATCATCATCCCTCTGTCGACCTACAGCAACAAATTTTCATTTTTTATTATCATTATTATTCTAACAACCATCATAATTATTCAAAGCCTAATTTCTGCAAAACAAAAAGTAATCTTCTTCAAACATTTTATGGGTGACTATTTCTGTTATCTGTGAATTCAGATAAAATACTCCCTGCAGATGTGTTCATACTCCTATACATGGCTAAATATTATACCATTGCCTGAATGGATGCCCTTCTTGTTGTCAGCCTAGTCTCCTGATGAGGTCAAGCTCATAAAGTGTTTCAAACTGAGAGAGTGGCTCCTAATTCAAAATACTGTCTCAAATCGAAGTTGTGAGCAGCTCAAGTCTGAATGTTGTTTATAAGGGGGCAAAAATGTCTGTAAGGCACAGGTAAATGTAGGGACTATGTCTAACATCTCTGAATTGACACCTAAAATGAGGGCGATTTCTATCACAGCTGGTCTAATGTTCACTTTTGTGGATGAAAAGCATTTTACAAAAAAAGGAGAACTGCTGTGGTGGGAGGGAGACTAGCTAGCAGGGAGGAATATAACAAGGCCCTTGGTTTAACCCAAAAAGTGCAGCAGGGTTTGCAGCTTAGGATTTGTAGGGTTTATAAGAAATCATATCTTTGTTCTGTCTCGAATCTTGTAGGCAAGTTTATCATATCAAAATAGTTAAAATGACAATATGGCACATAAGTTGTTGAAAATTTTAATGATAATTGCTAGAGTATACTTGAGTGCCTTAGTTCCATGATCTCTTATACAATTTTCTCTCATTTTACACAAACAATTTACATAAAAATTAATTGCCAGTTATGCAATACTGACACTAAATAAACCCATATCTGATCACAAGCATTGCACACATTATTTACTGCATAATAACCATAAATGGTCATTTCCATTATCATTCATGTCTTTTTTTCATACCTATTCATTACTTTTAAAATGCTTAATCTTATACCACCTGCAAGTTACTTATTACTATTGACGATATTTCCAAGTGTATATATACCTGCATATTCCTACACACTAAATTCTAGGCTTAAAAAAAAAAAAAATCCATCTTTCCCCTTGAGTACTGCTTTATAGTTTGTAACACCAAGAAAGTCTGATTACTGAATATCTTAAGAAGGAAGACCATTTGCAGCAAATACCAATGGTAATCAAAAAGTACACTGAGACACGCTGCACTTCATGGGTTACACAACTGATGAACTAGAAACTTGTAAGGTTCATGCACATGTAAACACTGTGCAAATGATTTCTCAATACATGGAAGTCAGGTTTGATATAACAGGTTCATAAATGAGAGCTGAGGTAATTGTTTCCTTGCAACTGACAATATTCCATCTACCTTAGCTGATTCTGTGGATTTAGGCTAAGTATCAGTATTGGGATATCCATATCTAAGTAATCATCTAGACTAGCACAACCGTCATGAATGATCCAATACAAAAAATAATCCATAGGATTCTATGTTGCAAACTAATCTGACAAGGCATCATCCAATTTCACATGATAAATCCAGGAAATCAGACATGCACAATGATAATACAAAGGAATTCTATGCCATTAAACAAGCACTAACACTGAGAAGAAAACAAGGAAGATCAACTGAACTGAACACTAACAATATCAGTGCAATAAACTGAATGTATGATGCTTTGAAGAGTCTACAAGGTTACTCATTATCAAAGTGAGTTAATGAAAGAGATCACAGACCTTCAATGCTCCTGCTCCATTAATCTAACATCCAAGAGAGACTACATCACTACTTCTACCAACGTATAAATTGCATCAAGATTCAAGCTTTTAGCTTAATCAAAACCTACTCATGTACTATATACAAAAATTCTAACTAGTAACCTTTTATGTATCATTCATTACCATGTTATATTCTGAATCTAAGTTTACAGGAAATTCACTTCAGAATTAAGGATTACAAACCTGTAATATGAAAAAATTAGAAAAACCCAGCACCAGATATTAGTAGGAATTACAGCAATCATTGAAAATTTGGTACTAATAGTAACAATAAACATTCCTTGATAATTGCAATATTCTCCATATTTTAAAGGTATGCATAAACACAGTGTGTAAGAGTGGCTGAGAGAGTGATAGGGTAAATGAGTAAGAGACAGAGTAAGTGCATAGAAATTAGGTGAAAAAGTAAGTGCAAGAAGAGGCGTTATCTACAGTGTCACAGTCCCGCAATCATTTCAACTAGGTGGGCAAAGCATAGACACTGTTGGGTGCATGACAGCAAAAGTGTCGCACTGCTCTAACAAAACCAGTCATCACCCTTAAAAAGTGACCCGTGCCTCTGTAGCGTGCCTTCGAAAAATTATAATCTTTACAATTATTTGCTTCTTCCCCTAATTAAAAACACCTTTGAGTTCATAGGATATTTAGGCCTAGGACAGTTTTTGTCAAATAGTATATATAATTTAATTTCATGCCATAGAAAATGTTACTAGACAAATAGTTAACAGTTTACTTTAATTCATTCATACTGGCATGTGAAGTGAAGTTGAATATGTTAACATCATCCTACTTTCATCATGGAAAAAAAGTTTATTTCTTCAAATAGCATTTGTGCAGATTAGCAGCTAGTAAATAGATCTTACTTGTGCAAATATAAAATGCATTCCATTATACATCAATTAAAGCAAAATTCATCCTATGGTTATTCATCTAGGTGTGCTAGAATTTATATTTTCATGATATTTTCATTGCAATAAAACAAAAGTTATCCTTGCATTAGGGTAGACTTTTCACTCAACTGGCGATTGAATAGGGATGATATTGTACGTGCATTATAAAAGTAGTGTTGAAAATTAATATTACACAATGCACATTACTTGCTAAAATTATATGTTATCGCTGTTAATGAACTAAACTCAGGTATTTTATTGTTTTACATGAGTTATCAATTTTATTTACTACAACTTTCTCTAAAGAGACCACTTGCTGCCCATCAAATTTGAAAAAAATTGAACCTTTACTCTGATTGTGACTATATACTTTAATAGCCTTTAATTAGCAGTCTGCCATAAAATTAAATACCAAAATATATCCAGTACACTTTTTGCTTTGCTCTTGTTTATATATTTTCCTTATCAAACACCAGGTAAATTAAGTTTCTTGCAGTTAAAGAGTGAATGTAATCCAAGTCAAAGGATTCAAACAATTATTTGTCACCCATTTATCAAAGCTGCATATGGTGGTATTTGTTTTACATTTTCATGCATGAATTGGAGTCTTGAAATAAATACTATGTTACATAAATTCTGCTGTACACCACCTTTAAGATATCCTTTAAATGGCCAATTAAGATGACATGAAATAAAAATCAGGAAATATTTGGCATTTTCGCCATTCGGCGATGGTTCGCAAATGCTTGTTGGCGACCCTATTGGATAGGTTGGCACACGTGCACGGGTGGAGCTCTTTGGGAATCGAATATGGCAGCAAACCAATGCATGTTATTGGCAATTATTGCAGATAATGACTAAGGTGTGAGAATGAACAAAGACATGAATGAAAGAGAGAGTGAGTGATAGTGAGATTAAACATGAGTGCATGAGAAAAGATTAGATAAGATGAGTCAGCACTCATAGCTGGCAGAGGCCGGGCCGCCTTGAGCATATAGCCCGGGCGAAGCGACGTCTTCGCATATCTGTCTGAACTGAACTGAACAGTGCATGTGTGTATGTTTGTATGTTTTCGTTCTGAATTATTACAATTTATATAATATATATATATATATATTATATATATAAAAGTATTCATCAAAAAGTCGGCAAAAAAACAAACAACATAAAAGCCCTGTGATTTCATAGGTATTGCAACATCAAATAAAACATGGATGACAGTGGTTCTTAATTTGGATCAATAGACATACATCAAGGTCCTGCATTTGCAGCAATGAGTGATAATAAGGATCATAGGGATGATGTAAGACCCTGACACCCCTATTTTATAGTAAAGCATTGAATACTGGAGATAATATTACCAGTCTTTTAACTTTTTTATGTGCATGAAAAATTACACTACCTATCAAATATAATTTTTGTTTCATTAGCTTTTCTGTGAACTTTTTGAATATCCCTTGTACAAATATGTATGTGTGTATATTTAAATATATAAATGTATTCAAATTTTATGTCTGTCTGTGTGTGTGTGTGTGTGTGTGTAAAATGAGTGCTCTAATGTATATGCATGCATTTGAGCTTATATGAATTTCAATAAGGAAAAAGTACCAAATTTTCAAAGGAATATTGTGTTAGTAGAAGATGTAGGCTAACCCGACACGTGGAAGCTTGAATCATGGAGGTTAACTCCTCCACTTCTGGTCGGACCTCGGGTATAGAAGTTCTCCTGCTGCACAGCTGTGATGTGTTCTGTCACTGCACCCTGAGGCTGACTGTTCAGCTGCACCACTGGACCGTCATATGGGGCACGCTCAACCTGGTGAAAGCAAACTCTTGTCTAATCTACTAACTTTTATATTGAGTTTTGACAAATGTGTGAGTGTGTTTATACATTCATTTACAGTATACACCGACAACTTCTTCGGATACAGAACAAAACTGGTATAAATAAATATCTTGAATATCCTCCATGCAATTTTTCTTTAATATATTCTGTAGCAATTTCTGATGATACATATCAAATTTACCTTCTGTGGAGCTAGTGCCCTGTCCCTGTCTTCAACCCTGCCGTAGACATAAGGGCAGAAGGCAGGTGTTGGGACAAACTTGCCCATTCCTGACTGTACACGCAGCTCCCCTTCCTCCACTACAACGCGACCATGACAGATGACATAATCAGCAATGCCATGCACTTCCATTCCCTGCAAAGTTACAAGATAAAAATTAGGGTACTATAATTCTACTTCTCAAACTAATATGGGATGGAATTTATGATACATGCTAAACTCCTGTTTTTTATTGAAATCTAGAGCTATATTTTCATTATGAAAAAGTCTGCCAAGGAGTCTTCAACACGTATAGCATATGTTCACTATTTATTCACTCTCATAAAGTATCTACTCTTACTTTGGAATATAGAAATATATAATGTATATACTTCATGTGATAATTACTGCACTTACTAAACAATGTTTTTCATGATTTCAATGAGAATATTTAAATGGGTCAAGCTAATGCACAATATCAAGTCATGCACATGCACCATAAATACACTGTATCTGCAAAACTTACCTCAAAAATATTAAAGTCAACTGCTTGATGATGTGTCTTTGCAGAGATGACACGAGTGGCATTTGGGTTCCATACAACAATATCTGCATCTGAACCCACGGCAATACGACCCTAGAAATTGTATTTTTTGTTAACAATTGCTGTGCAACTGATGCATTTTCTTCCCCCATTACAACACCTATTTCTACCAAATAATTCTTAACCAAATATATCACTTATTCTTGGTAAATTCTATATTCAGTGAAGCTTTTCTTTATTTTATCAAGTTTACTATCCTCTACCTTTTTGGGATAAATGTTGAAGATCTTTGCAGCATTACTTGAAGTTACAGCCACAAATCTGCATGGATCCATCTTTCCAGAAACAACACCTTTCTCCCAGATAACAGCCATTCGGTCCTCAACTCCATTAACTCCATTTGGAATTTTCGTAAAGTCATCTTTTCCCAGTGCTTTTTGAGAAGCACTAAATGTGCAGTTGTCAGTTCCAGTTGCTTGAAGATCACCACTGAAATAAGTATATTCATTATCTTTTGTTTAATATCTCATCAGTAAGATGTTCATCCACTCATACTTTTATAGTATTTATAGTATGCATGAACAAAAACATATAGATTAGGAAAATAACACCTAAATGTGAAAATCTGCTTTACATTACACAAATAAGTAGCCTAGAAAGAGAATTTGATTTGATCATACGCTTCGAGCTGCTTCTAGACAGAAACCTTGTTCCTTTCGTTTTTCCACCACAAGGTGGAATATGGATTTTTACTTACAATATATTCTGGCTGAGGATGAGAATTAAGCCTCACAAATCTGTACTAAAAAAGTAACTCTTCACACTGTGATACTGTACCCGAGGGGGAGGTTTCTCAACCCACTCCCACTCTGTTTTCTCTGAAGTTTTCTCTTTAACCCACTCACGATGGGGGCATTCTAGCCTTGCATGTCACAATGCTGGGGCTTTCAAACGCTTAGGCCTAAATCAATTAAATGACTGGCACCATATGGTGCCATCCGGCCACCAGGCCCTTGAATGAGCGGTACCGTAGTGTACCACCCG
>BOPN01001837.1:20000-25000 GCA_017312705.2 Penaeus japonicus
CTAGTAGAGCAATGCAGGGCATGTTGATATAGTTTGGGTATATGGAGAGAATGAGGAGGGGAAGAGAGGTGAAGAGGATCATGAGATTGAGACAACAAGCATGTATCCAAGAGGTTGAATGAGAGTAGGTAAAATGGGGGTAAAATGAGGTCTGGCTATATCCATAAAAGAGGGCAGGGAGATGGTATGAGACAAAAATAAATGGAGAAAGTCTATGAGTGAATGATAAACAACCTTTTTCACTGATTGTATGGGGTGCAGGAAGAGAGAGCAAATTGTGATTTGAATGAATGATGTGCAATGTCAGGCCTTACTGCTAAAGGACAGCATGCAAAGTGAATACTTGACCCAGGCACAGAGAGCATCTTGCTTTTTGTTCTTTAACCTATTGCCAACAGGGTTATTTTGGCTCTATATGGTCTAAATGCCAGGGTATTTCAGACACGTAAGCCTAACACCTCAGACTATTCTTCCACTATGGCCACGGCCCAGTGCTATGAGCCTGATTACCCGGCACGCTGGCCAAGAGGAAAGTCATGACAAAATATCTCGTTCCCGGCAGCTGGTACTGCTACCACTGGACGTGATATCTTGTCACCTTGTGTTAACAGGTTAATCCTATAAGTGCTAAGATGAATGAAGTAATTATGAAGGGTTCAAAAGGTGAGAGAAATTATTAGATTCCATCTGGTCTTAGCCATCCCTATGATAAGTATATAGGTGGACTAACAAGCAAGTATAAATGAAAATTCTATCTATAGCTTTTGAATCTTACACATTGAGAAGTTCCAAGAGTAAGCTGGGAGTTCTAGGGTCATTACGAAGAGGTGGAGACATAACATGACCTGCTGCATGTTGCCAGCAAGTGTTGTAGTAATGAGAGCCATCTGTGCCTAAGGCTGCTACAACTGCCTCACCATAAACCAGTTTTCCTTTTCGAAGGTTTTCTCCAATGACTGCTGCAGCTGATTTACTCATAACATTACAAATGTACACTGGACAGCCAACCTGAAACAAATTCAGTCTAGTACACTAGTGACTTTGTTTCTGAAAGGAAGAATGAACCAATTCTGTAAAGAATTTAGGGAAAAAAGAAAGAAAAATAAACCTTGTGGTATGAGAAGGGATACCTAAAATAATTGAAGGCAAAGAAAAGGTTAGTCAAATGATAATAAATAAAACAAATATTAACCAAACATACTTTGCTAAAAGGTCCATGAGATATCTAGGAGTGTCTGGATCAGGTCTCAGAGGGGGTCCCATAACATGAGCAGCAGCATGTCTCCAACATTGGTGCCAATAGTGATTGCCTGTTGTGCCAAGGCAGGCAGCAATTGGCTCACCAAATACAATGTGACCTTTCCTTCTCTGTGCTGAGATTATATCAGCTGCACTCTTTGACATAACATGCACAACATATAGGGGACATCCAACCTAGGAAAAAATAATAGGAAAATAAATAAACTGAAAACAGAACTAAAAAGACAAATAACTGAAATCTACAATAACAAAACATGAAATAAAAATGATTTTCTCTCTTCTTGTATTTGGTTTCTTTTAACATAAGCCATTAACAAAAATATAGGGATGTGCAGGTGCAGAGATGACAACACTAGCACACACACCTGCATGCACAAACACAAAGGTGTACACTTTATTATAATTTAATTACACTTCTTCAGTAATGCTTGTCACTAATTTCATGATCAAATAATAGCATTTCTCTTATAGGACTTGTATGCTGATATCACATTCTGAAAACTGCATGACAATCTAAGACTTTTGGATTCCTTTTACCTGGTTGGCAAGAACGCATGCCCTGTTTGTGGCTTCTGCTTCGACCTCCTCTGGGCGACTCATCTCGTGTCCCTCTGGTCCTGTTATGCCCATTGATAACAGCTTTTTGGAGTTCTGAAGATAAATCAAATACTTAAAATCAAATACTTTATTAATGTTCACTTTGTAGAGAAAGTCTTTAGTCTTTCATGTACTGTAGTATTATAAACATACAACTTTCACTCAGAAAACAATTTTTCTATATAATCATTAACCCAATGGCGCCAGATGATGTGATATCATGTCATGGGCATATTTTGTTCTCACCAAATGAAGTCCTATCATGATTTCTCCCTCAAAACATATATTTTACATCGTTGTGTATATAAAGACTCATAGGAGTTTCATTTGCATAGATACATTTTTCTTCACTTGTGAAAATAATGTAAACAAATACAAAAACCTTCCAGTAACGCCCCATTGAATCGCTCTGAGAGGCACAGCGCGGCATTGCAGTGGGAGAGATCTAGTGCTCAGTCACTGCGTGCACTTGATATCTAGCTGGCAGGAGTGGCATTAGGCAAATATAAGCCATGGTGTGAATGGGTTTAAAATAAACATTACAAAACACCATTACAAGGTAAAAGTTTGGATGCTTGAACCCAAGGTAGTGTTATAAAACTTTTTTTTCTACTTCTTGAAAGGGTGGTCTAGCAATCAGACATTGCATAAGTAGAGGACTGTACCATTTTTGCCTTCTGTGACTATCCAAATCAGAAATCTAACTAGCTAGAATGAAAGCTATGATAAGATGTTATCATGAATTAAAATCTTATATATCAAATAAATAGCCACAATAGAGTAGAGTAGATTATCCCCCACTCTGAGACATCAGCAAACTAGTTATGGTGTTCATCTGCTTTTTATGAGACGAGTTTGTCTAATACCCTCCATGGATACTAATGACGAGGCACCTGACACAGTTTCTGGCAACATCATAATGACTCACCTCTTTGATAGCATCACCATTTTCTGCATGGACCTGAGCCAGGGCTCCTAGTTCCTTACAGCTCTTGAAAGATTCTAGAAGATCTGAATCACCCAGCTGCCAAGTGTCTTTGTAGGCCATAAACATCTTAAAGGAATTTATTCCATGATCATCTGTCAGCTCTCGCATTTCCTCAGCAACCTGAAAGATTATTTTGTAACTGATTAATATACTCTATCAAAGGCAACCTGACAAACTGCATGATAATGTCAGATAAATAAAAATGATACATATACATATAAAACAATATCTTCATGTATATGTATGTATAAAAATATATATATAAATACTTAGGATTTCTACTCTTTGTACTTCCAAAAGACCAGGAAGTATATGACATTTAATTCACAACAGTTTTGAGTACAAGCATCAAGGACATACAGGAAACAGTCTCAGGAAAATTCTCTAGTTTATCACCCTGAAACAATTTTTCACATCTTTACCTTGGGGGACCACCAAGTGACGCCTACATGAAGCGCATAATCACAGCACACCTTGGGGTCAGCCCATGCACGCCAGCGGTGGTAGGCCTCAACCAGAGACTCCCCTCGCTGAGGCAAAGCAAAATCCACTGTTTGGAGAAATTCAGTTATTGTAGGATCATTCTCACCTTGTAGAAAATTTGGGGAAAGATATTTACATATTATCATCCTTTTATTCACATAAAAATGAATGGTTATACCCACTGATCATAGTGGTGCCACCAGCAAGTGCAGCACGAGTCCCAGTATAAAAGTCATCAACTGCAAACGTTCCCATAAATGGCAGCTGCATGTGGGTATGAGTATCAATTCCACCTGTTTGACAAAATAATGTTAATTATATGTATATTTGCTGAAGGTATAAATAACCACATCATAAACTCAACAAAATTATAACATATTTCAATCAAATCTATATTCTAAATATTTTGATATACTATGAAACATATTCATTCACTGATAAAGTAAGACCTCGAAAATACCTGGCATGACAAGGCGACCCTTTGCTTCCACCACCTTTGTTCCACCTGGGATATGAAGGTTCTGACCCACTTGCCTGTTTTATGACAAAAAAATTAACAAATGAGGCAAACAAGGTAACATGTTTTCTAAGACTGCTTCTACTACAATCTGACAGCAATTCAACATACAGTAGTAAAATAATTGCACTGTATCTCTCATGGCACTAACCAAATTCATATAACCCATATCAAAAGGATACAGCAACAGTAGCAAGTAACTACTTTACATGATGCAATCATAAAAACAGATGTCATAAAGACAGTATTAATTGCCTCCCATATGGTTTCCAGACAAACAAGTTCACAATATGTATTACTCAACATTCTTTTGTTTCTTATCCTATTGCTAACATTTATCTTTTCTACATCCCTTTTTTCTCAAATAGAGCCAGGTTTCATATGTTGAGAAGGGCACAATGAGACTAAAAAGATTCACTGGGAAAGTTACTCATGTCTCATGCAAAACCATACAGTTTATGTATCTGCTTAGATAGGATATGGTCTGTTACCAATCACATATCCTGGATAATCATCTTTATTTTGACCTTCAAGTGTACCTGGCATAGCAGCAGTGGCCATGCATTCATTTGGTATGTATATATTTATTTTATCTAAATGGTTTTGCCATAGGATAGCAAAGTGTCCAATGAGCAGCACTAACTTTGTACTTTCTTCAAGGTGTATTTATATCATCAGAGAATAATCCTAAGAATGCCATGGTGCTTTGGGCTATCAGACATATAACTGCATGAAAGTACTAGGGCAGGTCTGTGTCCCCACAGTATGACATCAGTATGCCATCTCCAAGGCTACAACCATGATGTAAGGAGACCAAGACTATGAACTCAGAAGGTGTAGTATCTCTTTGTCAGTGCACCTGCTTCGAACACTACAACAGCCTGAAGCAATGCTAGTCCAGATTATTTTTCTCTTATTCTTATTGCAAATAAAAAGGAAAGAAAGAAAAAACATAGAAATAAAAATGACAATATTTTAAAAAGTAACTACTTTTTCCTTCCATCCTTTAAAGCCTAGTTCTTCCTTTACACACAATGTAACCTATAAAATAAGTTAATATGGAGTCTATACAACAGATATCACAGTCTATCACATCCTTGACATAGCATGGTTAATATAGACCTTACAATATGGCAAAACAGTTAAATCATTTAT
>BOPN01001837.1:37500-42500 GCA_017312705.2 Penaeus japonicus
AGTGTCAAGTCTCGTCTCAACTTTAATATTCGAACTGCGGGCTTGGGTCGATTGAAAGGGCAATGTATTCGTCTGGGACTATTTGCTAGTAACATTATTACGATCCCAATCCACAGCAGCATTCAATCCCATTGCCGATTGAATAATTATAAATCTGTACAAATATAATAAACAATAATAAGGTAATGAATAAAATTCATGTTAACCTCTGGTAGTAACACAGACTTTATAATCTAAATCCAGCTTTTATATCAATACAGCAATTCAAATATAAGATGTAATTTTACAATATCCTTGTACAACTTAATTAATAATGGTGTCTACTGTGGGACTGTATAGTATAGCAGTTATTTGGTTACTGATGCAGTGTACATATTTTCGGGTAATGAAACGCAACAAAATCTAGACAAACTAGTCCCAGTAAAAGGAGCGACTAATATTGTCATCATAAAGGTGATTCCGATTCGGAAAGTGTAAAAAACAATAAATTCCAACTGCTTCAAATTTTCCTTTAATTAAATACTGATGTAATTAATGTAGATTTCGGTTATTAGGAAAACTGCGCCCCTACCTCTGTCCACTACACAGCGCAGATAAACTGCTCCAACTGATTAGATTCAAAGCTCATCGCGTGCTGAAAGGTACGGTGGCGGCTTAGACCTTTTGTAGTCTGCCTTCCGAACCGCCGCCTCGAAGAACCAGCTAATGGCACCAGCCAAAAGACCTGGGCTGAGAATGGGTTTCCCGCTTTCGCTTCCGTTGAACCGAGTTCCTTTCACATTCTCTGACTCTTTGATTGTAAGGGCACCGTATTTGTGCATGGAACACAAGTCCCTCTTGGGTCATCAAGCCCTGCCTTGTATTATGTTGTTCATACGAGGATCAACGTTCATCACCTTGCGTATACGCTCGCACGCGCATAAACGTACCAATATCACGCCTTCCATTTCCCTCTGAGTGCCATTGCAATCGCTCCAATCATTTTCTCCCCTCTTTGCTATCCCTTCGCTCCTTCCCCTTCTCGCTACCCCGCTTGATCCTTCCCCTTGGCCAACACTTTCCGTCTAAGCTCTTTCTTTCGCATCCCTTCCCTCGCACCCTCTCATGCAACCCTGTATGACAACGATCAAATCTTGCCAGCTGATCACCCCAAAACCAGGTAGATATATGCACAAGTGTTCAATACGACTGAAATGAGAAAGAACAGCAGTCTGAATATATACACAGTTATTTGATGCCGCGTCCGATCTAAACAATAAAGTTTAGCTTAGTTTAGACATATTTCTACGATGGTGATGACAGTAATAATGATAATTATAATTACAATGATTAAAAACAATAACCAGAGCAACAACAATAATAATAAAACACTTCTGAATCGAACCACAGTGATGCGAAACTAATTCCCTCCTCAAGAGACAGGATGATTCCCCACCTGGCGGGACAATCTCTCCTGCCGAGGCATTCAGCAGCAAGCATCTCCGGCCGCGGTTTCAATTCTCACAATGACGCATTAACGACGCAAGTGGCATTAGACACCCCGTACATCTCATAAGGATGTCCTAATGACAGGTGGCATTGGACACCCCCGTACGTTTCACAATGATGTATTAATGACGCAGGTGGAATCCGTCGCAGGTGCACCGCGTGCTCTTCACACGGGGTAATTAAGCCTCTCCTGGAGGCCCAACTAACAGGAATGGCTACAAAGCTTAATTGACAACTTCCATCACCTTCGGATTTTGGCCTCGCAGTGACTTGCACTTCCGCCGGGCCCCTCCCCCATCCTCCGCCTACCCCCTCCCCCCTGAAACTCAGAAGGGGGCGGGATGACATGGAGCCCACAAATCTTAAATCTGAAATAAAAGAAAGAAAAAGGGACGAAAGGAAATGCCATCCTAAATCTTATAGAGGAGGAAGGGCCTCTTCATTTCGAAAAAAGAAAGGTAAATAATGGCAAGACGAAGCCCCCCTCGGCCATGATGCTGGGACTGCACTCGAGGACAAAGAAAGGGATGGGGAGTGGTTGGTGGAGGGGGGGGGATGCGAGGAACACAGAGAAAAGGGTAAAGGGAGGAGAAAGCAAGGATAGAGAAGAAAGTGCAAACAGTAGAGCAATCATAAATGGAGTAGATAGGAAAGAAATCCAGGAGTAAATAGAAGAGAAAGCATAAATGGACAAAAAAAATGAAAGAGAAAAATTAAGTGGGAGAGAACTCGAATTTTGGAGAAGGAACAAACAGAGGAGAAAAGAGTAAATAAAGGAGGAGGGGTGCAAGAAAGAGGAGCAATGGAGAAGGGAGAGAGAAAAAGAAAATTGAAGAGAATGGGTTGAAAGAAAACAGTTAAGGAAAGAGAACGTGTAAACTGAGAAGAAAGGGTAATTGGAGGAGATAAAGTAAATGGAGAAAGGGTAGATAGGGGGAAGGATGAAGAGTAAATGAGTGAGAAAAAAATTAAGGCAGGAATAGACAGGGGGAAGGAGGAGGGGGAGGGGGGAAGGGGGAGGGGGGAAGAGGGAGGGGAGGGGAGGGGAGGGGGAGGAGAAGGGGAGAGATAAGAGGAGAAGAAAATGAATCACATAATAACAGTAATATCGTTATAATAACTTCATAACAATTACTACAATAAAACGCGAGGAGGGGGAGAATAAGACTAATAGAGAGGAGTAGAAGGAAGAGGAGAATCAAAATAAGACCAATTGGGGGGTAGGGAGGAGGAGACTAATTGGAAGGAGGAGAAGTAAAAGGAAAATCAGAATAAGACCAATAGGGGGAATAAGGAGAAGGTGGAGGAGGAGGAGGAGGAGGAGGAGGAGGAGGAGGAGGAGAAGGAAGAGGAGAAGCAGAATAAGACTAATAGGGGGGAGGGGGAGGAAGAGAAGGAGGAGGAGAATACGAATAAGACTAATAGGGAGGAGAATGAGCAGAAGAGAAGGAAGAGAGGGAGGACGAGTTTAAAGTCCCCAAACTCCAAAGGGCAAACGGTGGGAGACGCCTGAACGAAAGCAGAAGCTGGCGCGAGGCGTCTGGCCGCAGCGTTTCCCCGGCGCCGTTTGTTTCCCTGCGGCTAGAAGTTTGTGTTCGGAGTCATCTTTAACCGCAACTTCATTTCCCTGACGTCTCGAGATGACTTTCCTCAAGACTCACGAGAATGACCACCTTCAAATAACTAGCATAGTTATCGAATCATCGCTTTAAAAAGAACAAAAAAAAGAAAAAAGAACAAAAAAACAAACAAACAAAAAATGTTTCAGTAAATGCTGTTGACTGTCTAGCATTTGCAAAGGAAAACGATATTCGCATTATGAGTTCAGGTCTGATATCGTGCCTTTAAGCTGACACCGTGGTCGAGCAAGAGTTCTCGCGTGTGGGATTTCTCTCCCCCGCTTCTGCGTGGAACCTCCTCCTCTCCTCGCTCGGAAGGAAGACACACGACATCCTTTTCCGCAACGAAATTTCAAACTCGCATCTGCCTTCCCTTTCTCTTGCTTTCTTTCTTTCTCTCTCTCTTTCTATTTCCCTATCCGTCCCCCTCTCCCTATCTCTCTACTTCTCTCCTTGCTCTCCCTCTCTTTTTCCCTCTCCCTCTCTCTATCTCTCTCCATTTCTTTCTCCTCTTTCCTTTTCTCTTATACCCCTTCTCCTCCTCTTCTCCTCTCCTTTCCCTTTTCCTTTCCCCTCTCTATATGTCTGCATATGTGTCTATCAATCTCTATTGGCTCTCTGGTGCCCAGCTTGTAAGACTCGCACACCACGGACAGTCACACAAACTGTCATTTGCGTTCCCTTAACCCCCTTCGGGTGTCAATCGAAAGCTACGGTAAGCTCGTATCTTTTGGGATCGAGTCCCACATGATCTTCAGTTGTTTGTCGTGATTACGAACCGTCGAAACGTAAAGCGACGGCCATGGGTCAAGGCCGACATGGAGCCATCACTCAGTTCCGTCGTCATGGTAACCAACAACGGTAGAGCGGGAGATATGACTGCCGTCTATTCATAGTGTGAAAATCACGAGTGACAGAATCGCATCTGAATCACTGTCACTTAATAACTCAAGGATTTTCTGCACAAAAATTAGCAGACCAATATAAACTTCCTATACTGAATCATATTTATTGTTGTTAATCAAGGCACATTAACTATTTTCTGGTATCCACATAGTTTTGCATCACGATAAAATCGCACGTGTTTTGCGACATATAACGGTAATTTAAATGTAAAGGGTTCCCTACACCTACATGCCTTGGTGAATCTTCATATTGATGTTTGATAACTATAAACATATCTACAATGGATGTAATCAAGTGAAAGGGAAATAATGGCACTCGGATATTCATATACAAAACCTAAAAGACAAGTAAAGGTTGAACACGTTCAAGAAAGTCACATGCACATGTAAGCTACTCGTACTGTTAACTCATGAAGAAACACATATATCATGGTATCAACTACAATATATATATATATATATATATATAATATATATATATATCTATTTACACGTTATCATCTAAACAAATTAATATCGTTTATCGATAATTGCCACTAATCATCACAAACCTCAAAACCTACCTGTAAATGAATCGGAATTTTCTTAACGTAATTTCCATTCATCTTGGCCACTGTTATCCCTTATCCCTTCACGATCTCAAAATTCCTTCGCACTACTGTCACTCTACCACTCGCCCTCGCTTGCCCACACGACCGACCAACCAAGCCGAGGCACAGTGCTGGCAGTACTTGACGCATAGACAACCTGGCCGCGGAACTTCTGGAGCGGGAACGTACGCCACACTGCGACGAACGAACACACCACCTGAAACTTGCCTCGTAGTTTCCCCGGGCCCCGAAGCGAGCGTTGCAGCTACCTCTACCACGCCCATTTCTCGTGACGTCATTTCGACTCCGCCCATAGATTATGACATCATAGAATGTGATGCGTCATGGGTCTTCATCAGACTGGCTAATCATTTCCAACCGGTTTTACTGACGCAGGC
>BOPN01001837.1:52500-55000 GCA_017312705.2 Penaeus japonicus
AAAACTTAAAACAAAACTAGACCCTTCAGGTCGATGGTGCTCGGAGGACTTATAACCGGAGCGGATCACACCTGGCCGCGTCCACTGAGCACGATTGCTAGCCGGCGGTGCACGCTCTGACCGGAAACGGGGAAATAAAACGCATGGATCTTGGACACTCTTCTCCAACATTAAGCGCAAAACCTTTTCCTGCAGTTAAATCTAACTCTCTCCTATTACGACGGTAACGCTTGACGTGATTCTGGTGCCAGGATATCCTTTTTGTTTCTGTAAGTCTCGTCAAATATCCCATCCACAGTAAGGGATTCGTGCAAATCCCCGGAGGATAGATTCCAGTTAACTTGCATAACAGATTAGTCTGGAAGATAAACCGGTCTCGAGATTCCACAAAACAAGCCTCCTGCACACAGGCGCCACAACTGATTTATAATTTGACAGTCAGTAGAGGTCAAGAAAAAACACTCTTGAAACCTATAAGAGCAATACTCAAATTGCATCAAGCACCACTTACCGTGGTGTTCAACACGCCATATAAGGCAATCTTTAGTCTTTGACATCCTCAATGACCTCTTGTCAAACTTACCTGAAAAGAGAAATAAAAATATATCAGTACAACATTATAACATGTGTAGAATGCACCTGTTAATCAAGCAGCTATGTACAAAAGTGTTCCGAGTCATTTCAGGCTTCAAGGAAAACAACGCCTTCGGTAGGGCATCGCTCTTTCTTAAGACAAACATCTTTAATATGTACAAACACTAACAAAATCGATCTCATTATTGTCTATCATCACTGACAAGCAGTATCCATACTCAGAAACGTAAATAAATACAAGGTATAAATCATATAACCGTTAGCAAATAGCATCAGCACCAATAACAGGAAAAGCAGAGGCATCAATATCATACCCGACGGCAACATTGCGTAAAGAAGAGCAACCCTGCAATATCTCGATAAGCCTTTTATCCTGTTCCTTGTGAAGCTCAGAGTTTCCTGTCCGAGTAGCAAACTTAAGGACACTCACACCGAAGTACATAACCTCCATCTTAATTGGGCCATTAAAGATCCCCACTTCTTTTTCCTCGGTTAATAAATTTACCGGAGCGAAAACAGACACAAGACACCTGCATCACAGCCCTCGTGCGCCGCGCCACACACAACGCCGCTGCGCCTTGCAATGCGATCAATATCCCAGGGCAGAGGACCTCAACCTGACCTGTGTATAAAGTAGCCCCTACGAGGGCAAGCTGTGACCAAGGCATGGCCCAACCAAGGGGGGGGGGGGGGTGTTGTCATGTGGGTAGGGCAGTGTGGCCATGTTGGTGTAGTTATGTCAGTGTGATCACGTAGTTGATCGTGGTTTTAAGACGATCGTGTCCGCCGCTTTCATTCCGTTATTCGTCTTTTTTATTTCCGCAGCGAAACGTGCCGCCAGCCACTTCTGGTGCTATGAATCACACCGTCGTCCTCCTCCTCTTCCTTTTCGCTTCTGTCCTGCCCTATACTACTCTTCTCCTTATCTCCCCCTCTTGCTCTTTCTTTCCCCGTCTCCCCCTCCTCTTACTTCCTTCCTCTTCTCCTTTTCTTGTTGCTGATGCCACTGCTACTCCATATCCTCCTGCTGCTACTGTTTCCCCCCCCCCCTCCTCCTCCTCCTCCTTTTATTCCTGTTACTCCTCCTCCCTCCTCCTCCTCCTCCGTGGCTCCTTGACCACAGATCCCTCTTCCTCACGCTGTCCACTTTATCCAGTGCCTTTGAGCTCACCTTCGTTTATCCACCTTGGGGATAATGATCCTTTCCTCCCTCTCCGACCGGAAGTAAGGTCCATCCGGCATTCTTCTCACGCACGAAGAAAGTGGAAACTAATTTCTGCCGTTCAGGAAAACAAGCTAAGATCGTGTGTGTGGCGGCGGGGGCTTTCTTGTGCATTCGGAACGTGTTGGTCGGAATAACACATACGTTGTTTGAGTTTTAAAACGTGATGTCGAGTCTTCTATTCGTGCTGCATTTAGAATGGGATGATAGATGTATAACTGAATTTGTAAACACTGCTACAAAATACAAGGAATTTTTAAGAATAAAAAGGTAATATACAAAGAGCCCAGTTTCCCCTCCCTACCAATTCCTTGCGTCCACTACAGCAAAAATAGAGGCAATTTTGGTTAATGTGCAAAATGACTATAATGTAAAACTTCCTCCGTCTTGAACAATATTTCTGCGGAATGAGGGACTTGCCATTCGGAGCGCGTCCGGCCGCCGCCGACGCCGCCGCCGGAGAGGAAGTCGCAGAGGCAAAGAACAGACGACGCCGCAGGACAACGCCCGCCGAGTGTCAAGGTCCATGCACGTCGGGGCTTTACAGATCCGAGAGACAGGTTCTAGGTGCAGGTCCTAGGTTGCAGGTTCTTCAACAGGGCGCTAAAACCGCGGTCTTGTCTCCCCCGCACAATACGATTTGCATGAGAGCTACGTCGTTCACTCAAACTCTTTCGCTTATTT
>BOPN01001837.1:70000-77500 GCA_017312705.2 Penaeus japonicus
AAGTCTGTACTAAGCCGGAAATCAAAATCGTTATCGCTCTAATTAACAGGTATAACATACAGTTCTTTGCCCTACCTTGATTACAAAAGCTACAGCTAAACTAGCAGTTTATGTGCTGTAATTGTAAACTTAACAATGCGATAGTTTACTTTTCGCACAAATACACACATATACAGGCACAAACACGTGTGCATATATTGAAACACAGACATACATGTATATATGTGTGTGTGTGTGTGTGTGTGTGTGTGTGTGTGTGTGTGTGTGTGTGTGTGTGTGTGTGTGTGTGTGTGTGTGTGTGTGTTTGTATGTGAGTGTGTATGTGTTTATATATATGTGTATGTGTGTGTATATATATATATATATATATATATATATATATATATATATATATATATCTGTGTGTGTGTATGTGTGTGTGTGTATGTACGTATATATATGTGTGTATATGTATGTATATGTGTGATTTTGTGCATGTATGTTTTACTGTGCGTATACATGTATGTATATTTATGCACAAGTGTGCTTGTGTATGTGTATTAATGACAGAAGTTTGTGGGTGTGGGTATAGGTATGGGTGTTCGAGAGGGGTGGAGTGGAGAGGTTATGAGAGGAGAGGAGAGAGGTGAATAGATGGAGATTAATTGATTGATTGTTTATTGATGAAAAAATAATGAGAGAGAGGGGGAGTCAAGAACATTAATGCCCATAAGTGATATACAATATTCGTGCTGCGATCTAGGGTTCCTGGGGCTGGGTCCAAGAGATGCCGTGTGACGTCAGAACTCCGGTAAAAAAAGAGGCGAAATTGCGACCTACTCCCATGAATCAAAGAAATACCTTGCCAACGCAAGATTTGGCAATATTATTGCCAAAGCTCATCCCTGTAGGAAATTCATCAAGCTGGAACCAAAACCACTCATAACTTACGGTGTATAATAGTTTCTGGTTTTCTCAGAGAGCAACAAAAATATGTAAAAAAAATTTCTAAACCGAAATGCAGTTTGTGAAAAGCCCTCATTCGCCAAACTATGCAAAGGTGGAAGATTGTTAGCCTAAGCACCTACAGGGGCGGAGATCGCGGCGATCTTAGGCCCATTAAATGTTGTGATAATTATAATTTTGAATTACATTATAGTTTAAAGGCTAATCCCTGTTACCTTATCCTCTCCTGAAACCAAAACATCCCAAGAGACACAATAGTAGTTCCTTTCATAAAGTAGGTAAACAGTGACAATTTTTATTCACGCGATTTTTAAGGTTTCAGTGTCAGTTCTGTAGTTATTGTTTTTCAGCACTTCATGCCATTCATGAACTGATTTCACCTATACTGCCCAGTAGAACTACAATTAGCCCGTTTATTCCTTTAACTAAGAGGAGGGAGTAGGACTTCCCATTTTTTCGGAGAAATTGAACGTGACCGTGTTATGATATAAAAAAGCGGTGATTGCGGATGCCTTTTGGAATCGTGCAGTTAAGTCGCAGTAAAAACTGCTTCTTGGATCGGCGTGTAGTGATAGTCGCAACTGTTACGGTCGCAAATTGCAAAAGGGTGGAATTGCGACGACTTTCTAGGATCCGGACACTGGCGTGCGGTTACCCGCTTGCAGACTACCGTTACAAGCGGCTTGTGTGCGGCAACATAGCTACCGTCGCGAGGGACTTGTCTCTTCCTCCAAAGTGTTGGTGTAGGAAGCAAGATAAAAAACATACAGACTCAGGTCACTAACGTATCGTTTATATCTGAAACGAACACTAAGAATTGTTTCATACAAAACGCCCTGACATTCGATACTTTAAAATAAGTCATTCCACTCTAGACGTGGCCACTTCCCGCACTGGAGACTCTCTCAAGTAAATGTAGAATAAGTTCTATCTTCGGTTATCGCCCAAGCCAGCGTACTTGAGGCAAGTCAATCTTTCGAATGTCATGTAGTTGATAAGGCTAAATTACTAGGCCTAACAGAGTATCGATACATGATAATGAAACCGTAATCAGCGTTTCATAACTACCTCTTTAAGAGACGTGAAGCGTTTCCCAAACCAACACATTACCTATACTTACTGTGATTTTATACTTCTACCCAAATGCTCTACTTTATTACATTATACCATACGTACTAACGCGAAGTTATAAGGATGCAAGAACCTCACTGTAAAACCAATAAATTATATAAATAACAGGAACGTCCAGTCGTCCACATGCGCAGGAGATAGCCACGCTAGCGTTTTTGTTCCTATTGAAGATAGAAAGCATCAGGACAGATATATAGTAGACATGCCTACATAACATTTCATTCTCTATTTTTCTTGGTAAAGTGACCGTGTCTTTTCATTCTCCATTAACGTGGCATTTCCGTCAAACAACAACCATTCCTAATGATAGTGTCACCAGTCTTGATGGAGATTGGCATTGTTATTTTTTTCTTACTTTTCTGGCATACACTATAAAAATATATTCTATTCCGCACATCTACCCTGTGGCACCTTAACCTCCCCCCTCCCTAACTATAGGTACTGTCATGTGTCCGCATATGACATACGTCTAAACCTTACAAGTGCGCAAGAAACCAATAAAAACACATGCGAGGATATTAAGATACATATTTTTAAATAAAAACAGAGACAAATTTCAAAACAGAAAAACGGCGCATTAATTCAGAACACCATCCATTTATCTTTCAACGAAGCTGAAATCCCAGCACTGCTCACGCACCTCGATTCGAGACATAACACACACACACACACACACACACACACACACACACACACACACACACACACACACACACACACACACACACACACACACACACACACACACACACATATACATACAGACACACATTCACATTTATATAAATATACATATATATATAATATATATATATAATATATATATATATATAATATATATATAATATATATATATAATATATATAATATATACATATAAACATATATATCATAAATTATATATATTTATATACAATGTATATTTATACATACATACATACATACATATATATACATATATATATATATATATATATATATATATATATATATATATATATATATATATATTTAATAAGTGCACTAGATGTGGCCAGTATACTGAGCAGCACTACGTATTCATTCATGCCAAAAGTTATCTTCACATCAATGGAGAGATTAAACATGACTAGAACACGCAAACCTATACTCATGCACACACTGAATCTCTGCATTCACTCTCTACAGGTATGCAATGTACTTTACAATAACTCTCACTCTCTCTCTCTCTCTCTCTCTCTCTCTCTCTCTCTCTCTCTCTCTCTCTCTCTCTCTCTCACCGACACTCAAGAATACTGTATTTGCTTCTTTTTCCATTTTATATTTACGTTTACTTCACAATATTGCCCCCCCCCCTACACACTCACCGAAAATGAGTTCCCTGATATACCTCCTCATTTCCATTCCCTCCCCACGCCTACAGCCGTATTCGCTAGGTGGACGCGTATATCAAAACGTGAGAGAGACTTCATTATGATTCCCCAATCTGCTTCTGTACACAAGTTTAGGTTGGTTCGCCAATGTATCCTTTGACTAGCCTCATCGACAAGTCTGCCAACTCCCCATTCCCTTAATAATACGCATATTTCACAGGTGTGAATACACTCGTCACGACACTTGTTAACAAAAATTAAATAATGAAAATAATAAACTCAACAGCACCGGTAACAGAACCAGATAAAGGCAGCACGCCGTTAACAGGAGAAAATGTGCCATAGCCGCCATAGAACAGATCTGTACTCACCCCGTCCAAGGCGTCCGTGTTCCATGGCTCGGCGGCAATGCCCACGACTCGGCGTGGAACGATCACCTCTTCGGTCACTACGCCTTCGTCGCTGCTCGCGTCCATGTCTCTCTGAAACCAACAACACGTCGCGTTCAAGTTTTACAGGCCTCCGCAAAATAGTATGCTGTAAGACCAACGTATTTACAAAATCTCAGCCCATTCATGACAGGGATATCTCTTGCCAAAAGCGCTAGCAATACGAAGACTTGACGGGGCCCATTTCTGAAACCTATTTCAGTCTTTATCGAATCTTATTTCTTTCTGTTGGTTGTCCTGGTACCCTCTGATAAAGTCAGTTAGTCAGAGAAAGAAAAATAAGAAAAATAAAGATATGTATCACTATAGATTTTTTTTCATAGCGCTTGTTAGACAAATTCTTAAGGACTTTCCCAACGGTAGGAGTCAAGAGAAGTACAAATAAGAAATACGGAGAAATCCCGAAACCAAGTATTTAGGGTCACCGAAAAAAAGACATATTTTGACCGATGAGGACGGGCTAGTCTCATTAAATTCAGAAAGACAGAGTTCACTTTCTCAGTTCTCCATATTATCCGTAAGAGAAATTATACAACCACGTGTTTTAATTATATATAGACGATTTTAGTGGTTTCTAATGTTGGTCATGTTTGAGCAGTTGCTACGAAAATGTCCGATCAAAATTCAGAAAATGACTATGGTACTTCACTTGATACATCTTTCAACAGTCTAAATCTTGATTTACAAAACCCTATATTCAAAATTGTGACCAGCAGCGTTTTTTGGGGGAATACCATCCGGTATGGTTACATTGCAACAACAAAAAATGAGGTAATACACTTGACTATGAAGACCAGTACCAGGTATCGTTATAACAACATATAATATATATGCTATTTGACACCAAACTTGCTTAGTAAAGAGGGAATAACTGTCGTCCCCAAACTTCGTACAGGTTGGGCAATTACGTAATGTCACCAACAAATTAACCGGCTCAAGCAATATGACTGCATGCATAATTACATACGTACATTCTTAGTTCTATATTGTCATAATTGTCAAAGTTCCATGCTGTTCCATGTGCCTGGCCGGGGCGGATAAACCAGTAACTGATTTTAAATCAAAATGTCGAGGTCTGACAGCCTGAGAGATGTGAACGTGGAAAAAGATGCGAGAAATGGGAGACACTAATGCGTGAATGAAGATGATGGTCACATTATTATGCAACAACTGAAAGAAAGGCTGAAAGAAGAAAGTAGATCAAGTTTTCAAAATATTTTGAAAGCTCACCTGCGCTGTTGCGTCTTGTTCACTGATCTCACTGGCGCTCTCACTCCGCTGCCCTGCACTCTTTTCCAACTCTGCCTGCAACATGTAAGAGAACAAGAGTAAGTCAACCGAGTAAGTTTGTGTTCTTTGGATGTGCTTTCACACTCTTTCCGCGCCTTTGCAACATCACCTCGGCAAATTTTATTGCAATATTGCATCTTGCTTACGCCGCTTCGTCAAAAGGACTCTTTCCAGTCTTTTGAGCCTTACGCCTCTTCTTCTCTCACCTCACCTCCGTCTTCTAGAATCCCTTCACTCACGCACACATGCAATCCCTCTCTCAATTTTCTCTCTCTCTCTCTCTCTCTCTCTCTCTCTCTCTCTCTCTCTCTCTCTCTCTCTCTCTCTCACACACACACACACACACACACACACACACACACACACCTCCTTTCTCATTCTCTTTTTTGTTCTGTCATTCTTTCCTTTCCCGTTCCCTAATTCACTTTTCTTCCCTCTTTCATTCTCTTCTTTCTCTCTTCTCTCACTTCCCCCTCTCTCTCATTCTATTCCGCTCTTCTCTCTCTGTCATTTCCCCAGTTTCTCTTCTTTCCCCCTATTTTCCCTATTTTCTTTTATTCCCCATGTATTCTATTTTTCTCCTCTTTCCCTCTCTCTCACTAATTTATCTCATTATCTCTCACTCTCTTCTCGCCCTCTCCCCCTACCTTTTAATCCTCTCTTCTTCTCTTCCCTTCAATTTGTTCTTCTCTCATACTCCTCTCTATGTTTCCCCCTCTTCCCCTTCTCTCTCTCACTCTCTTCTTCCTCTCTCTCCCACTTTCTTCTTTCACACCCTCTGTCTGTTTCTACCTCCCTTTTCTCTCCCTACTTTCATTCCCTATCACTTTCTTCTCACACTCTCATCCGCCTCTACTTTCGTACTCATTGCCTAATGTGTATATGTCCCTCTTTCTCCCTTTCATCTGCCTTTCTTCTTCCTCCTTCATATTTCCTTCGCCGTCGCCCCCCCCCCTTCTATCTTCACCTCTCCACAATGTCTAACCTTCTCTGTCGTCCCGTCCCCTGTGCCTACCATGCCCTACCCCGCCCTGCCCTGCCTTGTCCCAGCCCCACGGACTACTCACCATAGGCCTACTAATGCTGTCACAGATTCTTCGCTCCCTCTACCCCCCCCCCCCTTCCCCTTTACAGCCGCTACACATCTTATATTCCCTTCATTTTCATCATTATTTTTTTCACCCAGGCCTTATTCATTATCATATTCTTCATAATGAGATGGACACCCCCTTCCTTCTCCCCTCCCCTCCCATTCCTTCGTCCAACTTATCTCCTAACCTCGGGTCTTCTCACTCGCCCTCATAACACTGACCCTCATCTTCCCCTCACTCCGTTCCCTTGAGGTTTCAGTCCTCCCTTAACTACTGGTTTCTGACTTCGATTATGGATATTGTTTCACAGTGCATATTCAAATCCCAATATACATTGCTGGTATGACCTATCATTTTCAACACACTACAAAATCCCGCTGTACATATTGCTCCTATGAAGGTAATTACAGTGCTAATCCAGTTATCAAATACTGGGAAGAGGAAAACCTGATGCAAGATTATCTTATCGAGTCACTTTCTCGTTTCCACGCCCGCACAAGACAAAAGGGATGGCGGGACAGCGAGGAGGGGGGAGGAGAGGGGAAAGCACGTTTGTACAAGAACAACCAAAAGAGGGGAACTTTACCCGTACGTCCGGTGACCTCGCTGGTCGGCCGAGCTACTACTGCTGCCCTCGCCTCTACCTTGCACCCGAAATTGAAAAACCTGGCAACCCCCTCCAATATCATTGCCACAACACCTAAGTTGTGACAATAGTGACAAGATGTTGATACATCACTGTAATATATCATGAGTCATGATAAATAAAGTAAGGTACGACGTACACGCCATACTTAAAATAGCTGACAATGTATCTATTATCAAAAAGAAAATTCCCCCCAAAAAGAAACAAGAAAATTTCATAGCCTTAATTGCATAATATGCAAGTGAAGATTATGTCATGCGCAAGTTCATGGTCAAAACTACAATTCCCATTTAATTATATAATATAAATCAGTACAATTTATATTAAACGTGCGATTCGGCCTAATTCATGGTATTTTCACAAAGGCGCAGATCACTTTTACGACACTAAACAGACGATTATTTTCATCAACAAAATTACCAGATGATAGACAAAATATATATAACAAAAACATACAAATACACGTCCGGCAACAGAGGCGAGCAGGGCGGCGGCAGTTATCGATTGAGGATGGCGCACCGCGTGCTCACACTTCTACAGGATTCCATTCCAGTCCATACTTATCTCCAGTCTCTCTCTAATTCTAGTACTATTAC
>BOPN01001837.1:85000-90000 GCA_017312705.2 Penaeus japonicus
ATATCACATATATCTCGATATTTCAATAAGTGATACGTAGCAAATTACGTGAAATAAAATACATTACATTAATGCTACCTGGTTACTATATCGCACGAAATTTTTTTTTGTTTCGTTTTTTTCCAAATAAAATCAGTCCGCATCCGAGGCAATTGTTGGTCAGCGACAGTTAACCTAACAGCATGCTACGTCGAGTTGATAGTGTGAATATCCAGAAAGAATCAACTACACTCTCTTTTCAATTTTGGCAAATAGATCGCATAGTGTAATGCTGAAATTTTGTAATAAATCCTCACTTGTTTGCAAAGACAGCTGTGGTTTGTTTTCTTCCTCTCAAGTAACATTCCAAAAAGACAAGATGCAATTGATATAAGTACGATACGTAACCTATATTGGCATAATAGATTACCTAATAAATTCATATCACAGAAATCAGTAGAAAACCGTTTTGATGTTTCGTTTATTCGTCAAGGGTGTACAGAGTAAAGAAATCAATATCACATAATATGGAGATGCTCAGACAGGTGGATTTCATCAACACGGATAAGGTTAATAGATGGTATAACTGGATGAATATTAATGTCCTATACAGCTTGCATTTTAATTGATTTTTTAACTTGTGAATTCACTACTAATACACTTCCACTCCTTTATGTGTACCAATTACCAAAACTCATAGGCCTACAATCTATTCACACGACGTAAACACACTCACACACACTCTCTCTCTCTCTCTCTCTCTCTCTCTCACACACATACACACACACACACAAACGTTTTCATTTACATATTGCACACGCCTTACCTGTTTCTTGGCGCTGTCGGCAGTTCTCTCTGAAGGTAGGTAAGGCGTCTTCTCCACGAAGGCGTCTGGCACATACCCGAAGAAGGACGTCCCGAGTGTTCTGGGCTTGGGTTTGTCACTTCCCAGACCCGGAATCCACTGCGGCGCATCATCGTCCTTCTCCTGCTGGTGGCGGGAGGCCCGGCGACTTCCTGATGACATCCTGTGAAGGATACGACACACCTATGTGAGAGCTCGCAAAGGATTCGAGTCGTATACACGTGAAGGACATTTGAGCGAAAAAAATGTAAACACGAACGTAGCGACAGATGAATGCCAAATGACTGCGATCTCTTGTCGAAGGTGAAATGTGATCTTAATAACAAGAGGAAAGAGTTAAGTTACAAAGAAGTCACACTCAATGATTATATGTTTACTGTACTGTACGGGGGAAGAGGGGTCGATCACATACTGGAAATGAATAGACGACCTGCCATAATGGTGTGACCAAACAAAGCTAAAAAGGAATAACTAATTTCCGGTTATATGCAGTGTTATCGTTAATCATTGTCGAAAGTTATGTAAATACTAATTGAATTTATCATTGATTTGATAATAACAACTAGCATCATAATAATGGTAGATATAATAATGCTAGTAGTGAGAGTACCAGTGCAATATTATTCTTTTTATGATTGCTATCATTTTTATCATCATTATTTCCATCTTCATCATCAGTAATACCATTGCTAGCCGTAATAACAATCATCAGTATTATAATCAATATTAGTGTCAATAGTTCTGGTACCATTCTTATTATTATCCTTTCCACCATCATCGTTATTACTGTTGTTACTGTGTTGTTGCTTTTGTAATTTAATCACCATCACCATCATTAGTGTCATATTCATTATAAACATCACTATAATTTTACATTAAGCTCTAAGTCGCGTGGCATGGAACTACCCAACCTGTAAATGAGCTTGTGGGATACTGACCACAAGCAAAGGACCTAAAATTCCGGGAACTTCCCCAGAAATAACTACTCACAATTCCGGGATTTAGAAAACCAACCCATACATCCCAATTTTTGTAATACGACGGTAGCCACACACAAAACAAGAGTTTTATTTTTTGAGTTACAGTATCATGATCATCATCCTCATGATGATGATAACGAGGATGATAATGATGAGATAAAAATGAATATGGACTGTAATGACAAAAATAAAATAAAATGCAAAACAAAAACATTATCGTGAATACTATTCTCCTCATCATCATAATAGTAATAATAATAACAATATGGTTGATAATTATGATAAAAATAATATTATTAGAAATAAAATAACAATAACAACAATAATAATGTTTATAATAATGATAACAAGAAACATGAATAACAAGAAGACGAATATCCTAAACTTATTGAGTTTTTCTTAAGGTTTTAGTGATGGATACCACGAAACTTCAAACAATGCCCCTCTCCGACGAAGATATGCTAGAGATAAAATATTTAAGGTATATCATACACAACAAAATTGCACTTTTGCAAAAGTTTGTAATTCTGAGTAAGTGGCACACAACTTGGTCAAATTAGGAAAACTTAGAGCAGCCCTACAGAGAAAACAATTGAGCATGCGTGGGGCTAGGCATATGTGTTGGTGTAAACCCATCCGTAGTTTTTTTTTTTCTTAATTGATGTAAAAATAGGTAAACAACAAATAGTGCCAGACTTCCACTGAAAAGTTTATCAAGGCAATATACTCTGCCGTTTCCAGTCCAGTTAAAAATAAACTCAAGAATGAAGAATCAAAGGAGTACTGAGGGGAGGATGCAAAAGTTGCCACGCCAGCCCTTAGCCTTTTTTTATCGGTATTTTTTTCCACAAAGGGTGGAAAACAAGGAACGGGTCTAACTTTATAATGATGTTAAATTGTTGTATCAAAATATTTCCTTATTAGGTTAAAAAGGGAAAAATATAATTCATTTAGGTTTCCTAAACCTTCGACACAACAAACCTGAAATCACTGTCCATAAATTATCCGCTTCAAAAACTATTAATTACTAAAAGAAAATTACTATAAAGTAAAGTTAATATTTTGCTTAGTATTGATTACCTAGAGTTTGTTAGTATCAAACACATTTAGGCCCAGGCTCCATCTCCCGTCCCAATGGGGGATGAGAGAGTTTCAGCAATATCATTGCAATTGTGAGTCAGTGCTATAACCGAAAATTGCAAATGTGTCAGGTATGTACGTGCTTCCAGAGGACCAAATATGATTGGGGCCAAATAAAAATAATGTCAAATTTCATCATGGCTAGAAAGTACTCAAAAACAAACTTCTGTCAACTCAATGGTGAGGAATCCTTTATCAATATCATCACCAATACGAACCGGATCATCACCAAAATCTCAGTAATTGATCCTAGACTCATACCAACCAAGCAAGAAGATTTCAGTAACATCACCCAGTATCTGTTGACAAACCAACTAATCAACAAGTACAAAAGCAATACCACCTTTGCAAAGGTAATAACTATCATTATTGATATCACAAATCTTTACTACAATCACAATACGATCACCACTATTAATATAATCACTATATGAACAAGTAAAATTTTTCCTGAAACAGTTTTTGGAAACAATTTTTTTTTTTTTTGCCGCATTGCGTTCACCTTCCCACTGTGACAGTCTTGGTGCATATTCTCTCGCTACTCTCTCGCTGCCACCACCCTTACTCTCTTTCTTATTTTCTCACTCTTTCCTCTCTTCCTTTTCTCCTTCCTTTCTCCTCCTAATATCAGTCTTTGTCTCGTCTCCTCTCTCTCTCTCTCTCTCTCTCTCTCTCTCTCTCTCTCTCTCTCTCTCTCTCTCACTCACACACACACACACACACACACACACACACACACACACACACACACACACACACACACACATATATATATATATATATATATATATATATATATATATATACACATTTTTATATATATATACACATTTATATATATATATATACACATTTATATATATATATATATATATATATATATATATATACATATATATATATATATGCAGGCTTGATCGTTCAAAGGATAATCATGAATACAAGAAACATGAAGACTGCCTTAAAAAAGGAAAACAAAAAATGCTAATCTGTCTTACCCAAAGCCCTTGTGTATGCAATCTTGTTAGCCAAGAAATTGCCAAGGACAGACCACCAAGGACGAAACTGAAATTGAAAGCTAAATCTAACTTGATTTCAAAGGTCAAGACGAGGGCTTTAAAGGTGAATTTCAAGGCGGTTTTAGTTCTAAAAATTTCCTCCACCCTTCGCTACGTGCGGGATCTGTTTTGGGCCTTCCAACCTGAAGAGTTAATTACATCCTTTGGGTCTTTTTCGTGAAAGAGTAACTTGGTAAACTCTTCCTCAGTCGAGATTGATTACAAAATGTTTCTTTTCTGAAACGATTTGTTTATTTATATTTCAACATCAGTCTTAAAACTGAGTTCAGAAAAAAAAATGGTCCCCCAATGGGTAGAATAAAACAACTGCACCAGCTGAACTTACCAAAGATATTGCACCATTAGAAAAATTATAAACCCATTCTATCTGTCCTATCAAAAACTGAGGGTTCTCGTCATCCTTAGATGGTTATTTTTACCGTACACCTCCGAAAGCTGAGTCAACCACTTTCAGGAAGTGAAGAATCCACAACCCTGTTTGCAGTTTCCACAAATATTCCATCGAGCTGTTTTACTGGTGCCATGCGGCTCTGATACACTCTGATGATGAGAGCTATATGGGTTGCAGTCGTGCATTTTAATATATCAACATTAAACCAGTCTCAGTTGTAAACCTTGATGTGCTTAAAAAGATGGGGCCGAAGCCTCAGCTTGAAAATATCCTTAAAGTTATTTTCTACACTTATACTCGGAAACAGTCATCTACAACTAAATTTCACGTAAGCAGTAGAGAACTCTGATGCAGTGACCATATATAAGTAATTTTGATATTAAAAAATACAGAAAGGAAGGCAAAGATACTTGAAAAATGCCTGTAGTTATTTTTAGAACCGCTTGGCTGAATCCAATTATCAATTAGCCTCACGGAGTCTCGTCACCCACATGCACAGCTGTTATTTGTCTAAAGAATGACACTTGGTCATAAATCTGATACAAATAGTGCAATATGTACAGCTT
>BOPN01001837.1:102500-107500 GCA_017312705.2 Penaeus japonicus
GAGGAACAGAATTGTAAATGACACATTTTGAAGTGGCAGCCCAGTGAGTCATGCCATCATTTTATGAGATACCATTTACACTGAAAATATTAAAAGCAAAATTTTTTTCAAGACGCACTGAAATTATCTAATGTAAAAAATAGATGTATTACCTAGCCCTTGATAGTGTAATGAGATATTACAATAGGGGTAATTTATCTTTACCTAGGAATTGTAAATCGGAAGTGTCCTGCTATCTAGACAAGACTGTGGTGCTGTCTATTGACCGAAGGAGTGCAGGGCACAGTTCAATTTGCTTAGCGACAGGTTGCGAGCCACAGTCATGTTGCGTTTTTTTTTTTTTTTTTTTTTTTTACCAGACGATGCCCTGAATGTTTATCTCCCAAGCTTATATATATTTTTGTTAATTACTGCACACAATTCATACACCATGATACATGCACTCCGCGAGTTTAAGAAAGAAGTAGAACCTCCAACGATAAAGTACTTAATGTAAGGCAAGATCAACTCCTAGGTTACTAATCGCTAATCTTTATCATCTACAGGGCGACCAGAAATGCTGTCAGCGGTCCGAAGCATTTCAGAGAACTGAATAAGTCGCGAGGGCTTTCAGTATCTCCGTGATCTGCATTGATTCGTGCTAGAGGCCCTGATATTAAACGTCCTTTGATGAGTCTGAAAAGAAAAACAAGAGAAAAGACATATCAGGAGGCATTAAGGTAAAGACAAAAATGAGGTTACTGCAAGAAGTAAGCCCCCCCCCTCTCCCAAAAAAGAGACCATCAGGACAACTGTCACAAAAAAGAAAAAAAAAAAGAAAAAAAAGAGGAAGAGTATATCAACCTCCATTTCAGGGATGTGGTAAAGACAGGGAGACAGAAAAAGGGTAGATTGAGTAACAAAGTGGAAATATATATTCAGATCCAAGAAATCGAGTCCCAACTGAACCTCCCAGTACCTTCGCCTAAAACTACTCATTTACAGCACAGAAACAGATGATAAATTACACGTGATACATCTTCACTGCAACATCATAGCTCTACGAATACAAATAAGACAAGAAAATACATGCACACGTAGGCAGATATTTGCCCAAACTGACAGGACGGCAATATTTTACCATTACAGAGGGAAAGAACAATGTGGACAGTCAATACACAACACCACATTACATCCTCTCATGAATTAAGGAATGGCCAACCAACATCCATAGTGTGGGCTTACTATATACGGAAGTCTGTGGACCTTCAAAAATAATATTCCTATGGAAGAGCAGAAACAGGAAAAGGGAACGGCGCCCCAAAGAATGTTCTGAAGAAAGGAAGCAAACAAAAGGATGTTACAGAAGTTATAGCTGTAGAAGAATATTTGGACCTTCCATTGAAAATGAAGGGATCCGTTAGAAAGGATATGATGCAGCTAGTATTAGATGAATCAATAGGAATGAGATGATACATGAGATCTACTGTTGCTGCTGAGTCACTGAAAGAAATCTTGGGAATCAATCTACACAGTAAAGTTCAAGTCTAAAGTATGGGTTGAACATTGCATAGGGCAATTTCGACCGTTTAACAAACAAAATGGATGATTTGAAATTCATATGCGAATGAACCGGGTGTTACAGGAATGAATGAAGTGCAAAAACAAAAAAAATAATGGCAGTTGTTATAACCATAGCATACAAAGTTTCATAATATTGAGGATAATGGATGGGTCATAGTTCGCATATAAGAAATATTCTCAATCCACACATAATCAAATCAAATGCTAATTTAATATGGACAGAAATAAAATCTAATAAGGAAATGAATGTACAGTAGCATATATTACAGAAGTCCAAATAACAGAAAATGACATTGTCAAAAATAAACATTTTCCACAAGAGAATGAAGTAAACATGTATTAATGGGGAGTTCAATTTTACGGATGTCAATTGGAGAGAATGGACAGGTAATGATATAGAAAATGAAGAAAACAAATATTTAGAAGGCATCGGTGAAAGCTGTTTTTATCAACCAATGCGGATTGTAACTCTCATGGAAGGCACAGTGGTTAAAATTCATTATCTGAACTATACATTAAAATACCAAATTTTCTTGAGACTTGTATTAGTAAGATAAAGTGATCATCTATTTTATTGCTTACAAAACTACAGCCATATATATTATCTACAGCTCGGTTCTGTTAATCATAGGTTTGAATAGTTAATTGATTTCCTGTTTAACATTTTTTTAGATGCATATTTTAAGACATCATTATAAATCTTTAATGGGAATTAATTTTTCAAACAAAACAAAATTTTTAAAATTCAAGAATAATAAAAAAACGTTTTGACAAGCATGAAAAGAAGCTGTTTTAAATGATTTTCCATGTTAAGCAAGAGTAAAATTCTGGGACTTTACCATGCACTTTTGGCCAGTTTTAGATGTTAATGAAGCTAAAAGTTTGTCAATGAAGTTTTGGGACCTTTCTTCAAAAATTACTTGTTTATATTATACATGACAATGTTTTTACTTTTTATTGGATGTAAGTACACTTGGAGAAGCAATTCTTCCTTTTCAAAATGAAGCCAAATTCAACTTTAGTACAAATATTGTTTGCTTCAAATGTATAAGTGAAAAAAAACTTTATATGTACAGAAATCTCAAGGCGTTTTTTTTTTTTGTATTTGTTTTAAGCAAAAGTACAAAAGGAAAAAATATATGTCCAAAAGGAATGGATTTGTTCCCCTACCATATACAGTGAAAATCCAAATTGTTCCTTAATGTTTTTTTCTTAACAGATAGGTTTATACATGAGTGTGAAAATTTTGTCTGTCGGTAAACTTTTTTTTTTTTTCATATTATTCCCATATTTATATATATTTTTTAAATGTAATTAGCATAAACACAAATCCTTCCCTTTGAAAATGAGATTCTGCTTTTGATGCTAGGAAATCTAATGATCACTGTTGAAGTATTGGAAGAGAGTTGGGAAAATGTTGGAGGAATATGTTGGAGAAGTGTTAGGGCAATGTTGAAGTATTTGGGGAATGCTGTATTGTTGGAGTAATATTCAGTAATATGTTGGAGTGTGGCATTGCAATGATGCATCAGAAAAATGTTGCTGCAGTTGATTTACTGGGATAATATAAATCATACAAGTTTATAATAATTGAATATATTTATTAAAAATGTTTTTTGGCAATCTTTCTTATATTATTAGGAAAAGATAACCTGACATGATGTTTTTACTTACCTGACAAAAAAATAAGGGAGACAAAATACAGGAGTAGGGGGGGAGAATTCTTTTTATATATTTCTTTCATGAAAATGGGGGAGCAAGTTTTCCTATTGTTTAGCAATATATGCACACACACACACACACACACACACACACACACACACACACACACACACACACACACACACACACACACACACACACACACACACACACACACATGCTTCTGGCTGCTGGGCATTAGGATTTGCTGTGCATGTATATTATTATCAACTTGAAACTAAAATCTGTTAATTACTGTTTACAGAAAATGTACATGAATATTACTACAACTGTATACAAATCAAAGGAAAAAAAGGGGCAAATCTTCACTTCTACTACTGGTATTTCTCGTTATTTTTGAAAATAATGGAGTATTAATATTTAAACACCAGTATTCATTCCTAATTTGAGATTATTCGGGAAAAGCAATATGCAACTGTAGCTTCTCTTTATGTACGCTGACTAAAGTAAATAAGATTTACCAGAATGATAACGAGAGGGATGTGGAAATAAAAGGAATCAAAGAATATCAAGAGGGACAAACAATTTAAAGAAAATTAATGTTTTAGCATGCACTGGCATGCTTGTAACATATATCTTGCACATACTACTGGGATAGAAGAAAATCCACATTTCCAATAGAAGCAGCAAGCCCTAGTAAGGACCACAGTTTAGAGAAAAAATACATGAGACATACACAGGGAAAATAATTATTGCAATGTAGAGAATAGATGAAAAAAATAGAATATAAGATTAGAAGATATTTAGAAATAAAGTATAGGGCCTATTCTTTTAAATGTTTCAATGAGCTCACTCAAAGGCAATATACCTGACCTAAAAACCCAAGACATGAAAATTCACCATTCACTACAAATGAGAAAAAGAGAGCAGAAGTACTAAATAACTTTGTCTTCACTTCAGAACTAGGGCATGTTTCCACATTAGAAAAAAAATCAGAAGAGAGCTTAAGCATATGGAAATGAAAGAGAAAGATACCACAAAACTACTATTGTAGACAAACACATCTATATCAAGTGGTACTGAAGTTTTATACCCAAAAATACTGAAGTAACTAACATGTGTTTTAACTGAGACTATAACAATGATCTTCAAAACACATGAAAACAGGAGCAATACCTAAAGATTGGACAAAAGCAAAGTATTAGTAATTTTTAAGAGAGAATGTAGGATATTAACCAGTAACTTTAATTTAAAGTAATTTTAATTCTAATCATAGTAAGAGACCATGTAATTAATAATGTGAAATATAACAGACCCTTTAATAAGAAACAATTTGGATTCATAAAAGGCAGGTCTACCAATCTGCAGCTTTGAAAGATATTATAAGAATGGACTAATGGCTTAAAAATTGGCAACTCTCTGAATGGTACTTTATGAACTTCCAAAAGGCATTGATAAGGGTTTCCATAGATGACTTGTAAAAAAACTTGAAACTGTCAACAACTCTATTATTTAAGTGATCCAAAGATCATAAACATTTCTAAAAGAAAGAAAGAAAGAAAAATCTCATCCATATAAAGCTAAGGGTCTTGCAAGAAACATACTCAAGCTAAACAAATTAAAATACAAAGATAGACTGAAAATATCAAAATCACCATCAATAACATAGACAAAGATCAGCAAGGATGTTATTGAGATATACAAAATACTGAAGAGATGACTGGTTTACTGACAAGTTTTTGATCGTGAAAAATAAAACCAGTGAAAGAGGAGTC
>BOPN01001837.1:112500-125000 GCA_017312705.2 Penaeus japonicus
GGAAATTAATGATTTATAATAGGAATGCACAGAAATAATGTCATGGTTATATATGAAAACTCATAAACCAACACTATTAAGTAAATCTGAGGAAAATGGTGAAGAACATATGATTCATAATAGTATTGTAATCTACATTAAACCATTTCTGTCTTTCAGTATCTTTCAAGGAAATCAATTATGTTGGTGAACCAATTCCGTAAGTCACAAACTGCAGCAAATGGAGTCACATACAAATTAACAGATCATGTAACAAAACCTTGTGTGTGTTGGTTTATCCTACATTTATAATGTTTTGCCGCTGATAGAAATATATGCTTTACTTTTCCACGAATTGTATTTTGCATTGTATATCAATAAAATCATAATGTATCAAAACCAGAAAAATACTCCATCATTATGCATCTCTATATCAACATAAAATATAACATGATCATGAGATACCAAATAAAACCAAAGTTACCTCCAATAATTTGTACACAAACCATGCAATGATAAGGAAAATACAATAAACTAATGAAGTACTTGCCATTCAAGTAATAAGCCAAAGAGCTTGTACACCTTATATCTCTTATTCCATCCTTTAGCTTTCGGAAGTAAACTGTAGTAACTATCCCAGAATTGTTTATCAAAACCACCGTGCAATTTAGCAATTGACAAATCAAATTCATAATGGCCATAGAATGCAGCTGGATCAAAAATCACTGAAAGAAAATGTAATTTCTTATCAAAATTCAATTAAAACAACACATAGGCATATGATTAGAAAGGATTGATATTGTCAGCCTTTTATGAAACACTTTATATAGCAATAACAGTCAATATATGACTTCTAACTACCTGGACAATCTGTAATTTCAGCCACATTACCACTCCAGAAATCACCATGGACTAAAGATGGCTGCACTTCTATATCCTTGAAAAATTGTGGAAGTTTCAGCTGTAAAATTGCCCAGAGCTCTCTTACCTCACGGTCACCATACTGAAAATGAAATATGAAGATATTACATGAACAGAAAATGATATATCTATTTTTCTTTTAGTATTCAACTACTACAAATGACTAATTTAGAGTTTCCAAAACTAATAAATATAAATCAAGTTAAAATGTTTTCCTTTTAACTAAATCTGTTATTCTCTTTATATAAAAAATTGACAAATATCAGCCAAATGGATAAAAGGAAAACCATAACAATATCATTTAAGTAAAACTATGAACTATCCTAACAGATGGAGCTAAAATACAAAGCCGTGGGCCAAAACAAGGAAATCTGTTCCTATCTGCAATGTGTTAGCAAATGTAAATAACTTTAAATAGAACTATGAGAAATTAGTTTATATAAGAAGGCATTATATAAATTATACTAAACATTGAAATTAAAATAATTCTCTGCAAATTCTTAAGTCTTCTTTTTTTCAATCATCAAAAATAAATTTTACAATGATCTAATCATGCATAAAAAAGCTAGATTATTACCAAATAATCTATAATTGTTTGAAAATCATCAAAAATTAATCTTAAAAATAACTATTTCTACAACAGATAATTTCTAAAACAATCCTAACTCAATATCTGCCAGGTTTTTTGATGGTGATATTATCCGTAATTTTTTTCAGACTGATGCTTACCTCACAGTCTAATGCACTGAACTGCTGCTGAAGTTTTCTTGTGAGAAAAACCTTGGGACAAATAAAAAATTAAAGGCTGCAGACTGGATAGGAAATATATATTTACTTCTGGCTAAAAATATTTCAGTATGTAATGTCAGACAGTGAGATATCATACAGTGCAATCTTTTATTAGAGAAGGAGAGAGAGAGGGGAAAGGGGTATGGAGAGGGAAAAGGAGAAGGAGAAGGAGAAGGAGAAGTATAGGGAGAGGGAGAGGGAGGGAGGGAGGGAGGGAGGGAGGGAGGGAGAGGGGGGGAGAGAGAGAGAGAGAGAGAGAGAGAGAGAGAGAGAGAGAGAGAGAGAGAGAGAGAGAGAGAGAGAGAGAGAGAGAGAGAGAGAGAGAGAGAGAGAGAGAGAGAGAGAGAGAGAGAGAGAAGAGAGAGAGAGAGAGAGAGAGAGAGAGAGAGAGAGAGAGAGAGAGAGAGAGAGAGAGAGAGAGAGAGAGAGAGAGAGAGAGAGAGAGAGAGAGAGAGAGAGAGAGAGAGAGAGAGAGAAATCTCTTGTTCATAGCAAACATACCAACCAATCATTACACCAGCCAATGTCTTGTGGAAAATGACCACAATAAGTGGTCATGTGGAATCCAAACTGTCTCACTGGTTCATATTTCTGAGTCTGACCAACAAAACTGCTATGACTGTCATATTTCTTAATTTTTTCTAGGTTATGTAGGTGCAATCTGTTGAGAAATGGAAAAGCAGTAAAGAGACTATAATCCACCAAACTCTACCTGCTCTCTACATATTTATATGTCTGAGAAAGATATTTTGAAATAAAATAAAAATGCACATAATATACATATGTAGTTCAAACTGAAATAGGAATGGACTATTGAAACTTTTCTACAAGGATAAACTGAAACTAAATATAAAAAATCACATATGAATAAATATGAATATATACATATATATAATATATATATATATATATATATATATATATATACATATATATATATATATATATGTATATATATATTTATATATATATATACATATATATATATATATATATATATATATATATATATATATATATATATATATATATATATATATATATATATATATATATATATATATAATTCACCTGGCCATCTGCTCTCCTAAAGTAGCTGAGTGGTTGTTAATAATATTCATATCTAAACACTCCATGACAAGGACAGCACCTCCTTTTCGATTATTTACCACACAATAAGGTTCTGGAGCTCTTATAGTCCCAGTGGCAATTATAGCTTTTAGACCTTCAAGCTCTCCATCAAACATCTGCCGAGCCTATTTAAGGTGAAGAAAATGGAAACTAGTTTTATTTTTCTGTGTGTGTGTGTGTGTGTGTGTGTGTGTGTGTGTGTGTGTGTGTGTGTGTGTGTGTGTGTGTGTGTGTGTGTGTGTGTGTGTGTGTGTGTGTGTGTGTGTGTGTGTGTGTGTGTGTGTGTGTGTGTGTGTGTGTGTGTGTGTGTGTGTGTGTGTGTGTGTGTGTGTGTGTGTGTGTGTGTGTGTGTGTATGTGTGTGCATGTATGTGTGTGTGTGTGTGTGCATGTATGTGTGTTTGTGTGTATGTGTGTGTGTGTGTGAGTGTGTGAGTGTGTGTGTGAGTGTGAGTGTGTGCATGTGCGTGTGCGTGTGTTCACATATCTATATAAAGTCTGTAAGAAAATATATGGATAAAAATATAGTTCTGCATCCCTTTTAATTGGGCATTAATATATCTGTGGTCTGTTCATACCTTCTTTTTGTACCTAAATTTAAAATAGCTTATAAATATTCAATCATGAAATGTTATATTCAATAAAAAGAACACTGGAACTAACTATTGGCTTTGAATTCCTTTTTAAAAAGAATTTTCCTTTATTTGTGTTGTATATTTCTCCTTCACTAATATATCCACCACCTCCTTGACCTGTACCTCTGAGGTAGGTAATACCAAGGTTTTCCTTTATGGCTTTCAACATCTTTCCCCAGATCTGAAAATAAAGGAAGATATTAGTGCTGAAGTATAACTCTGTGCTAAGCATTTCATTGCAGCAATCATCAAATGCTCCTGACAGTCTACTGAGATTACCAATACTTTATAATTTTTGTTTCTTCTACTTATTTAGAAATAACTTTAATCATATGTTTAATGCTGCTGTTTGTGAGCAAAGCAATATTGAAGCAAAGTATATAATCTACTTTTGAATTCTGTATAGCAATAGTCTTTTAAGAAATACATAGGACTAGTTCCACAACAGCTGAAAATCAAAATTATCATCTACTGAGCAGGAGGTATAAAACTGTATTACAGAAATAAAGGAAAACCTTTGCAGACCCTAAGTATTATAGCTTATGTGTAGGCTATAATACTAAAGCTATAGTGCTGCAAATATCCTCTTCTGATACACTAATATATTTTCAAGGATTATGACTCAATCAGTATCAAGTCCATTTTCAGGGCAGCTCAAAGAGGGCATTGATTCATGTAGGGGTGACATGAAGACAAGTGCACCCAGCCCTCCCACACACAATTAGAAGAGCATTAATTTACAATACTGTCACAGGGTTTCAAGTTAGTGTGCATGACATAAGAGCTACAAAGTCAACATCAGTTTACTGGCTTTCATAGTTTTGGGCAACTATATACATAAATATTTTGTAACAAATTTGGTCAAAATGGACTGGTAATGATGTCTCCTGTCCAGAAATGGTATGTGGGTACCAACTTTGTAGGTGACTTCTCATACTTTATAGGAGGGCATGGCATGACCAGGAAAACTGCAGAGTAAACATAAAGAAAAATGTACTATTACTAATAATAAATCAGGGTTTATCAGTAACTAAAAGAGGGGATTCCTCCACCCCTTTATTTTCCATTTAATCAATGAATTCAGCTCAGTTCAGTGAGATTATTCCATTCGTTTTCAGTAGTTTAAAGTTGTCTCATATGATTGCCATGACTGAAACTAAATGTGATGGTTGGACTGCCTGCTGAATGTCAACCAAAAGAAACTGGCCCGTCATCAACTGATCGCCATGGCCTCCGTGCCTATAGGGGTACAGGTAAGGCAAGTAAATACCACCATCTATATTCTGGTAAGCACTGACCTTACTTGACAATAAATTACCAGGGAGCTTCAAAACATCTATGGCCAAAATATAAATGGTGGAAATTATCTGACAATAGCTTGACGCCACACCCCTCCAACTACCGATAATAAGTCGCGATAGTTGGTTCCCGGGGTTATAACTACTTTGTGTGAAGAGCATTCAACATATGCAATGCCTCAGTACTGACGCCATTAGTACCGGCTAAGTGTGGCTTTTGAATTGGCCTACCAACATTGTTTTGTGTAAAGATTATTATGAAAGCTTGGTGAAATCAAATACATTCGGCACACTCATAACATTCCTTGTAATGTTCATATATGAGCTGATTTCTGTCCTATTAAACATGAAATTAATATGAACTACTTACTTCATTTAGTTTCCTATTCAAATTCAAAAGACGAAATTGAATTGAACTTCCACTGGACCCAAAACTTTTAAATGCGACACAGACTTTCCATCAGAGTATAGTATTTACGAAAAGTTGCAATAAGTGCAACTTGTAAGATTTCCGTGCAACATGTCTGCCATGGGTAAAGATTGATAATACGCGTTATCTGCAGCGTCATCGAGTATTTCAATTAGGTAGGCTGCAGATATCGCCTAATGATTCAAAATTCACACACACACACACACACACACACACACACACACACACACACACACACACACACACACACACACACACACACACACACACACACGTATACATACATACATATATATATATATATATATATATATATATATATATATATATATATATATATATATATATATATATATATATATGTATGTATATGTATGTGTGTGTGTGTGTGTGTGTGTGTATACATATATATATACATATATATATACATATATATATATATATATGTATATATATGTACATATATACATATATAAATATGTAACTATAAAAAATATACGCTGAATTAAACGATATGAAGGAGGAGATTCATATTTTTAAGCAGATGTTCATACAAATGGTTCTTGAAATGTTTACAAAGATGGATATAATATTACCAGAGCTTATAATTTCTAATATATTACCTCAGAAAATACTCTTGTTTTGTTGAAATGCAACATACGGAATATCACAGTACATAGAAAACCCACACCATTAAAGGGATAACTCAAACATTTTCCTTGTAAGCCAGTTGACACACAAGAGAAAAAAAGAGAACATCAGGTGAAATTAAAAAATGGCCTATTCAGTGCGTCTATTCAGTACACACACAACATACACACACACACAAACACACACACACACACACACACACATACACACACACACACACACACACACAAACACACACACACACACACATACACACACACACACACACACACACACACACACTGATACATATTCATAGGCACAATTTATGCTTGCATTCAAAGCACAAATAGCAAATGCACTGAGCACTAATGAGTCTTGATGTTAATATAGATGTTCCGAGGAACTTATTACACAAAATCATCAAGTGCACAGGAAGAGCAACAGCAAGGGAATAATGTCCACATCCATGACTCATTGGGAGTTAGTACGCAAGAACTGTTTCAATATTAGCACAGAAAATACACGATTAGTTACTAGTGCAGAAGAGCTTCCGGTCAATCAAGATAGAATAATTTGGAATTTCATTCTATCAGACATTGATTGGGAACTATGAATACGAAATTAAATGAGACCGAAAAGATAACATAGTTTTTGGATAAAGTAAATACTTCTGTTCCACCGAGTCACAAGGGGTATTCGATTCAGGGACCAGTGGTGGTACATATTACTTTTTCTAACTTTGAGAATATAATACCGAACAATTTTCTTAACGACCAAAGCGGGCAGACAGTAATCAATTTATATTCAAAGTCTGGGTCAAGAAGAAGGAAGCAGATACCTTAATTTTTCAATAAAGAACTTCAAAACAGCGAAGAAATAAAGTATTGTCAAAATCAGACTGAACAATTGGAAAAATATGTATAGTAGTTATCAACTCGTGATATCACATCGACATTTGTTCAGTTTGACAGTTATATATGTTCATCCCATATGTTGAAAAGAAGTGCGCAATGAGGCTACATATGTTTCTCAATGGTCCTTGGGTGCAATCGTATATAAAGAAAATGCAATAAAGCTAAGGACATTTGGGTGACGTAAGAAATGTTTTGCCTAAAAGATTTAGTGTGACCGGATATCTATATGTTGCGTATCCTTTCGAAAAATCTTTATGTCCTATTCATTATGAGGAGAACCCATGCTATTAAATAAGAAACATGAATACACACTGAGACAAGCAGAGAATACGACAGAAAATCCTTACTATATATCTGTGATTGCACACACACACACACACACACACACACACACACACACACACACACACACACACACACACACACATACACACACACACACACACATATAAAAAATAGAGCGAGGCCTCTGATTTGCAGTAGGCAGAAAATATAGGCTTACGATAATGATATATGATCAATGATTCAGTCTTTGCGTCACGAACTCTGAAGGTCTATGGTGGTGCTTCCTTTCGCAGAAGGTTGGATGTGTTGTCTCTGGAGGATGCTTTTCCTTATTCATACACTCACACACACAGAGATACATACATATATATATATATATATAAGACTAACCCAAAATACTCAATTACGAAATGGTTATCTTTGTTGTTTTGTATAATAACAAAAGTATGTCATTCATCATCTTAAGTGTATTTGGCAAGTTAGGATCTAAACCAACCAACCAAAGTAGCATACTAATATTTTATTTTACATTAAATATATACAAAACCCTTAAATCTTTATCTAAAGCAAAGTAATCATTTGTCAAAAAGACTAAATCTGTTTATCTTTATATACTACATGTACCATAGACATGTTCTTTGCATTGAAAATTTTTAAACAAAGCTGCTGTCCCCACTCAACCCATTGCAGGCAGGGCAACACAATTATATAGTTGGCAATTTTGACCATATGTAAGGCATGTAAGGTGCCACTGCCAGTTTAGTTGCTTTGCCGGGTGGCACTTGTTGTGGGTGGTGGTGGAGTGTATACTTGTAAGTATTTTGTCTTTCCTTTGTTACAAAAAGAAAAGGTTTCAAACTTCATACTTATACCCTAATGTATAAATGAGAAGGAGTAAAGCTCAAGTCTCCCTCACTCCACCAAACATATAGAATGCCAGCCCTGCATCAATTACATAGGCTATATATATATATATATATATATATATACATATATATGCACACACACACACACACACATATATATATATATATATATATATATATATATATATATATATATATATATATATATATATATATATATATACATACATACATACATACATATATATATATATATATATATATATATATATATATATATATATTTATTTATTTATTTATTTATGTACACATATATATGCATACACACGTTTTCGTACACACACATACATACACATATATGTAAGTGTTTATAAATTCACTTATCTCAAGAGGCAAAGAGAGAGATGCATGGACAGACCAATAGATAACAGAATGCCAACTACCCAGCGGAGGTTCTGGCTTCAACGTCCCAGGTGGTTCGGCTGACTTGAAAGAAAAACATAAACATAAATATTTACAGTAAGAAATTCTGGTTATTCCGATTCCTACTTTCCTTACATCACTGTGCTTACTGACTGTTAACGGGAGAACCTTGAAAACACAAACAATTGATCAATTACGAATGTTAAACTGAATCGAATCTTTCCTTTAATTGTTCAAGATTGAAAACGGAGTCCTAACATACATTTAAACTTTATTACACGCCTGCATTGAGCTATTGCATAGCCAATATTTCCACAGGCAGGTCTGTAACATAATCCCATAAAAAAGGCAAACAGTCAACCGTTGCATTCTGCTGTCTGGTGCGCTCACATATGCATGCAGGGATGTTGGCCAATCTCGTAACATTGCCTTACAAATATCCTCCGCTGCCTCTTTGCTACACCCAGTCGGACTTACACTATTTAGTCGGCGCGTGTGAAATCCACAGGCGCAGCTCGAACTCGTATTTGTGTAGATATACCTTCTTGGGGCACTGCATGAGTTGAGCCATGGGCTTGCTTTCAGTTAGGGGTAATGACGCAGGTGGACAGATAAAAGCTTGATACGGCAACCGAGCAAGCATGCATCAACAGACAAAAAAAAAAGTGCTTCTTAAGCAATACCTTTGCAATATCTCTCCTAGTTCTTCCTCCCTTAACTCCACAACCTCCTGAATCAAACCTCGCGAAAATCAGCGACCTATACCGTATGAAATGTGGCCAGCGGATGAGACAAGTTTGGTGATTCACCCCGGTATAACGTAAGGTTCATAATTCCGGCCTTTCGTGTAGAGATGTGGAATGGATTATGAGTCATTAGCAACGTATTTGATATTCCAGATAGTTGCAACTACCTGCACACACGCCACGCTGTAATGATGGTCTTTTATGATATAAGGAGGTGAGGTCTTACACGTACAAAAGTCCAGTCCACACTATTCCTTGGGCTTTGCATTGTGATAACTATTCAAACAATGGTGCCTGATCTTATATACAAATTTGCAATTTCAGTTGCTGACTGTTGATCTAGGGAAAATAATATATTCGATAGGCATATCATGTCATATGCATATCTTCTTTCGCATCATTAGACAGTCACCAGAACTATCTCCAACGAATATTGAGGGATTTTTCAAAAAATACAGTAACATGATACATTCGTTACCGAAGCTACCTCGACATGTCAAGTTAGGAGTCGTGTTCTCGAAAGAAAACGTGTACCAAGATATCTCGTGGATAACGACAACTGCCACTTTCACTAATAAACTATTTTCACCTTCCAAGAAGAGCTTAATAACTTACATACCTTTAAAAAATATCTTGCTTAATCGTGGAGAAAAGAACTGACTGACAACGAATGTAGCTTGAGACAGCATATCTATGTCTAGCAAAACCACACGAAAACACTGCTGAGGCGTTGAATTAAAAGACCGAGTAATGAGTATGAATCATTTATAGCTATCCAGGCTCTGTCTCTTACCTCACAACACCTCTTGAATAATTACCATTATCGTTATTTTTTCGTCTTGCGTAACATCATTATAATGCTGATGATAAAAATGTTGAAAATAATAGGTAACAGTAGCAGTAGGGAAATGTTAATTGATTGTGATAAGAAAAAAGGAATCGCCATTTTGATTTGACTGACTATAAGATTATAGTTGGATGCTCTTAAAAAAAGGGCAGGTAAATCCTCCACCCCATATTTAATTAACTGAATTATCGCAGTGCTAAAAATAACGATTAAGTATGACAACGATGATAATGATGATAATGACAATAATAACATTGATGATATAATGATCACAGCAAAAGTAATCGTAATAATACCAATAGTGGTAATGACGATGATGATAATGATAATAATAATTACTATCAGTAAGGACGAGGTTGATAATTATGATAATATTACTAATATGATAATAACAATAAGGATAATAATGATGATGATAATGGTAATAATAATAATAATGATGACAATAATGATAATAATTATAATAATAATAATAATAGTTATGATAATAATAATAATGATAATGATTATTATGATAATGATGATGGTCATCACCACCACCACCATCACCCTTGATACCATCATCATCACTACTGTCACAAAACTTAGGAAAGGAAAATAAACTAAAAGAATGATAAAACGAATGATCGAGAAAGAAAGAAAGAAAGAAAGAAAGAAAGAGGAACATCTGAATATCCCAGCAGCTCAAACAGCACCACACAATGGCGCTCTTCATCGTTGCTGCAAGCGAAGCACAGCCTGGTGTTACCCCTCTTGCTGAGCGAGAGAGAGAGAGGAGAGAGAGAGAGAGAGAGAGAGAGAGAGAGAGAGGGAGGGAGGGAGAGATAGAGAGAGAGAGAGGAAAGAGAGAGAGAGAGAGAGAGGGAGAGGGAGAGGGAGAGAGAGAGAGAGAGAGAGAGAGAGAGAGAGAGAGAGAGAGAGAGAGAGAGAGAGAGAGAGAGAGAGAGAGAGAGAGAGAGAGAGAGAGAGAGAGAGAGAGAGAGAGAGAGAGAGAGATAAAGAGAGAGAGAGAGAGAGAGAGAGAGAGAGAGAGAGAGAGAGAGAGAGAGAGAGAGAGAGAGAGAGAGAGAGAGAGAGAGAGAGAGAGAGAGAGAGAGAGAGAGAGAGAGAGAGAGAGAGAGAGAGAGAGAGAGAGAGAGAGAGAGAGAGAGAGAGAGAGAGAGAGAGAGAGAGAGAGAGAGAGAGAGAGAGAGAGAGAAAGAATGTTGCATACTGAGCGAGAGAAAGATAAACATGCTGCATGGACAGAGTCAAGGCACTGCGGTGCACTAAACAGCATGCGGAGGCTGTTACTCCATCATTCTCGCGGCTTATGCTTGATTTTTATTATGTTGGTCTATAATAAAACGATGTAGAAGAATCTAGAATAAAAGAATCGGTTCGCCAAGCGTAATATGAAATTCAGAATTCCAATTGCGATAGACGTGCTTAATGTGTGTCACGTTAAGACAAGGAATGGTATTCGCGTGGCTATAAAGCCTCAAGAGATGTGCACACATTTTGGCAGACATTGTGAGGGTAGCGAGAATAATACATTCTCATATGTAAACGCAACTAAAGTCGAGAGAAAATGCTGGATCAGCCGAATGACTTGTGCTCACGACGATAAATGTACTAACACTGTATTCTATTTTCATATTGCTAGAGTGATTACATTTCAACACCTAATAATCACTAAAAGCCCACCATATCAACTAAGACAATACAAGGTCCTCGTCACCGGAATCTTCCCAATCACCAAAACTATGACTTTGGGAAAACTCACAGAGGCTGCAGCCACTCTCAGCTGATAACAGAAATCATAAAAATCCATATCGTTCTCCCCAATGATCTATGGCTACGATCCTCTGCAACACTGCAATTTATGGTCTATGCGCTTGATGCACGTTGCACCTTCTCTTAAAACCTCCGGAATAACTAGGTGAGTTATGAGGCTCATAGATAATACAATTCAGCATATCATTGGAGCGCAGTTACCGTCCTTCGGGGTGATTGTCCGCCTTATATAGGGCTGGAGTGAGTTACTGTGGGAGCGAGAAAGAGACAGCGAGACGAGAGGAAGTGGGGTGGAGAAGGTGAACGTGGGAAAAGGAGACAAAAGAGTGGGAAGGGGGGGAGAGGATGGAAAGCGGAGGAAGGAGATAAAAAGAAGCATATATTTGGCGAAAGAGAGAGAGAGAGAGAGAGAGAGAGAGAGAGAGAGAGAGAGAGAGAGAGAGAGAGAGAGAGAGAGAGAGAGAGAGAGAGAGAGAGAGAGAGAGAGAGAGAGAGAGATTTGTGTTAACTTAAGACAATTGAGAAGTTCAAGCAGTGAAGCGTATCTTTCCCGGGAGAGATGATATCAGTGATCTTTATTCATTAGACTCACTGATCCGAAGCTAATTGTGATCATCCTGATATTGTTGTTTGAGTGTATTGCTTTTTATGCCCTTTATTCGTGAATTTATCTGTCTGCATAGCTATCTATATTGTATATATGTGTATGAGTTTGGATGTGTATTTGTTTGTGTGTGCGTGTGTGTGTGTGTGTTTGTGTGTGTGTGTGTGTGTGTATGTGTGTGTGTGTGTGTGTGTGTGTGTGTGTGTGTGTGTGTGTGTGTGTGT
>BOPN01001837.1:157500-160000 GCA_017312705.2 Penaeus japonicus
TCGGCCCCGCCCTCTCGCCGCCCTTAACTTCCCCCTAAACCTCATGTCACACCCAATTTTCGGGGTTTCGAGAAGGGAGTGGCTCTATCGTATTATATCTCAATTGATCTTTGAGCATCCCGAGCCTTTGCAGGTTGCATATGGAATTCTGTTCCGTTGCGGAGTTGCAGAGTGCGGTATCATCTTTAGCTCAGACGATAACGACTTGCATACATTCTCTGTGAATATTATGACTCGGGGATAACATAACCTTCTTTCTCTCGTTATCGGGTCACTATTGCATTCCTTCTTGCTATAGTAGCGCCTTATCTTCATGTCACAGTTCATTATTATGATTTTATTGATTCCGTTTATAGAAAATAGTTTCATTACCTTATTGGCAAAATGTTGCCATTTCAAATATCAAAATTATATGTCGCATTTGCTATCGTTATTGTTTCCTTCTCGCACTGGTTAGTCTTAGTTTTTAATCAGTATTTACGAGAGCGTGGCATATATATATATTTTTTTCTCGATAACTGAATTATATCGCAGTGCCAGTGTTTTTCCACCCTCGTAGACAGTGCCACCATTTTCTTCGGCGTTTGGATCAACGATGATAATCCCACAGCCTTAGCCTATCACCCTATTTCCATATGCTTTAAGAAGCAAAAACATTTAATCCATTTTCATCTACACAACCTTCCCAGCAGTGTCACCCATCCCCGAAACCTAACAGTAGTGCCACCCTCTTCTCAAGCCTTTCTACAACTCTCGGTGATACCAGCTTTTACCACGGGCATCCGCTATTTTAATTACATTTTTCTACAATGAATAAATTATCACCATCATCTGGTATCTATACGTGGTACCACGGTCTTTTCCAACACATATCACTTTCTCCTCCTTGTAATATCAATATTTTTTATGATAAGTCTTATCACAAGTCCATGTTCTAAAACCAGCAGTGCTATATGATCCCAAATAATTACCAGATATACCATGATTCACTTTATGATTCCATGATATCAGTCTTATAATGACAAAATTCCATCCAACAAAACCATCAGTTATTCTGCCATATTTTCCACTGCCTGTACCACCCGCAATGCCATCTTCCTTTTCACTCTCGCTGGAGTGCCACCTTCTCATTCGACCTCAGTACAATACTTCCATTTCTTTCTTTCCAATAATGATAGTGCCACATCTCTCCCAACTCATCGGTAGTGTTCTGCCTCCTCTAAGTCCACCCGTGCTAGCATCCTCACCCCTGTACTCGAAAACTTCCAAAGTGCCACAGTGGCCTTAGTCACTGGCACTCTCACGATATCCGAACACGACGTCACTTTATCTCGGTTTCATATCAGAGGGAATGTTTCATAAACATACCTATACACACTCCACAATAAATCGATACGAGCCGAATATCAAACGGAATGAAGCCTCGAAATGAGAGAGTGAAACGAGGGAACCCGTTTCTTGACGACTGTGAAAAAGTGCCCAGTCACCAGTTTTGCATATCCTTTCATTAACCCAGTCTGGTTAATCGACCGCATCCTTAATTTGAAGATAGACGAATTTCCTCCTATCATCGTGTCGATTATAACGTCCATTAACGAAATGCGATGTGGGCATTTTATAATTATTATTATTTGGGATTCGCTCATCAAAACCGTTTCGGATTTTTAAGCTCACAAGATTTGGCATCGTGGCGTGATTTCTTTTATATGGTCATTCGTCACGGTCGATATTATGATCACTAACGGAGAGTTTGAGAAACAAACAATAAAAAAAAGAAATAAAAGAAGTAGCTAACTAGAAAATAAATGTCGAACCAATAGCCTTCCCAAACCGCTTTTGTTTACCGAAGACAAAAGCTGTGTTAAAGACCTACACAAGAGACGTAATACATTCCTCTAGTACTATCCAAATTGGTACCAAAACCGAAAGACTCAGACAGTGAAAATACCCCTCAACACCCCTCCCCCGTGTGAATAAAGCAAAAGAATAAAGGAAAAAACACCTTTTTCCTCGGCCTCAACGGTTGCCTTGAGGTAACCTCTTTCCAAGCCAAGACGTTTAGTAATTTTCGATGTCGTTAATAAAGATTCGTCTAGAATAATGAGGGTCGGTGAGAATCTCCGCGATTAAAGCCGATCGCTATTGATCAGGAAAATGGAGAACCAATCTTTTTCTTGTCTATTTTTCGCTATTTCTTTTCGGGAAGGATGGGGGAATTCGCATCTTTTACAATGAGACAGCGGAGATGAGAGTTCAGGCGAAATATCATATTGTTTCTTTATTTTGTCATAATTTCCTTCGTGGCGATTGCTAGGACGTGAAGATAGTGCATACTCAACACAGAGCATGATCAAGAAGGATACACCATCTTTAACTGTAATACCAACCAAGCCAGCAAGATGGTAGTATTAACACACCGAGACGCCATCTTGAAGTAGTTGTTCCACTCGAGTCTCTCACCATCGAGCACCTCTGCCGGGTAGGCGAAAGGAGGGGAGGA
>BOPN01001837.1:177500-185000 GCA_017312705.2 Penaeus japonicus
TCTCTTGTCTCTCGTCTCTCGTTTCTCGCCTCTCTCTCTCTCTCTCTCTCTCTCTCTCTCTCTCTCTCTCTCTCTCTCTCTCCCTCTCCCTCTCCCTCTCTTCTTTTCCTTCTTCCTACCTATCCCTCCCATCCTCTTTACTCTTACTTCGGACACTTTATTACTTTATTCCATTTTCATTTATGGCGTAGTGATTTGTTTGCTTATACTTGACCCCATTCTCTCTCAGTGCCAGCTTTATTACATGTTAATCAGATTTAAGCTTGAAGAATGAGAAAGCAGGCCCGCGAACAACAAACACAGGAGCAAACCTTATAGTTCGAAAGTCCCCTCGTTTGGGATGTGAATCTTAATTTTAAATATTTTTATCTTTTCTTACGTTTTTTTCATCTTTTTTCTTTGGTATTCCCTTTCAAAGTCTGGTCTAAGCCGCTCTTTCTAAATGAATCCCGGATAAGTTAACACCCTTGCGAGTGGTGCATTTGGCTTATCTTCTACACTATTAGCAAATGGGCTAAAGTGAAATTTCGAGGCGTTACGGAAATTGGAGAGAGAGAGAGCGAGGCAGAGATTGAAAAAAATGCCCAAAGTTTTGATAGGTGGAACATAAAATTGGAAGGAAGGGAGATTGGAAGTGTATAGTTTGAGAGTGACGGTGAGCTTGAGGAGTCGAGACTGTGAGATGAAAGACAGCGAGTGAAACTGAGAATAGATAGAAGCAACGAGAAACGGTAAAACATTACGAGAAGACAATGTGCCATTTGGGTATATCGAGTAAGATGTGTGGAGGAATGTTAATATTGTTGCTATTGCTGTCGGTGTGGGTGCGTCGCCGTCTTGGAATTGTGCTGGGAGTGGATTTGCGGCTTACACGCGATTCTTAAGAATTTAATGTCGATTATTAACAAAATAACGCACAACCGTATTCCTTTGTGTGGCGTGTAGTATGTATATCTTGCCCAGGGACACTATATGATATACAGAATGATGGTTTGCTCTTGGGTCGTTCTTCGAGTTCCCCGAAAGAAAGTTTAACTGGTGACTATTAAAGCTGGTTTATCAAAAACCACATTGGATAGATGACACACTCCTACCCTTCCCTCTTTTCTTCACCACTTTCACCCCCCCCCCCCTCTTTCATCCTCCCCCTCTTTCATCCTCACACAGGCATGCATAATTGCACATATACACACATCTGGATACATGCATAAAAACACACGGACACACACATAAATACGCAATTACGCACATAAATACACTTGCACACAGCTGCATAGCCCTGCCTTTATGCCTCAAAGTTCTCGTTGCCAACCCCTCGAGCCAGCCATGACTACCGCTTGTCTGTCTGCTCTTATCTTATCGACGGTTCTACGCCGTGATCCTTCTTGCTCAACTCCTGTCTTTATCTCTCTCGTTGTCTATCCGGATTAGTTAGTATTTGTGTGTGTGTGCCAGGTACTCTATTTTCAGAGCATTATTCTGAATGTTTCGTTTTCTCCTTTTTCCCAGGCTCCTTTACTCTATCCTTTGCCTGTCCTTTCACTTTCCTATTCCACCATTCCGAGTCTTCACGCCCCTTTCCGATCCTCTCTCTCTTCCTTCGAGTGAAAAATATCTTTAAAAGTAGCAAATATTTTAAACTGAATTGTTAAGCTAATCCATTCCAAGTTTATATGAAGTGTACGCAGCAATAGTAATTATTTTCCTGTGAATTTATATATATATATATATATATATATATATATATATATATATATATATATATATATATATATATATATATATATACATACACACACACACACACACACACACACACACACACACACACACACACACACACACACACACACACACACACACACACACACACACACACACACACGTATCTGTGTGTGTTTGTGTTTGTGTATGTATATGTATTTGTATTAATTAGCCTTTGCCTTTTTTATTTACAATTGTTATTTTATTTCTGAGAATATCTTGGATGCAACCTCTCTTCCCTTTCCAGCCCTATCTCTCGTTCCTTCCTTATCGAGTGCCACCTATCCTCTCTCTCCCCTCTCTTCAGCTCCTTACCTTCCCTCTCCCACCCCCTCCCCTCTTCTTCTTTCCTTCCCTCTCTCACGCCCCTCTCCTTCTCTCCTCCCCACTCTCACTCCCCCTCTCCTCCATTCCTTCTCTCTTTCTCTTCCCCTCTCCCTTCCTTCCCTCCCCCTCTCCCTCTCATCACCTCCCCCTTCCACTCCTTTCCCTCTCTCTCCCGCCGTCGCTCCGATCAGCATTGCGATTACGAGCAGCACGTCAGGCTTTAGTATTGTTTGATATGCGAGCGTCTGTATTCGTGGCCATGAGAGCTTCCCGGGGATTACTTGTACTCGCTTTATTTTTCTCTCGACCGCGAGTTGACGGGAGTACATATTGGCCTCTGTGAACCTCACGTGTTGAAACTGGGCTATGAGTAATACGGTTAAGCCGGTACCTGTTCACCTTCACTGTGTCGCTCGTCCACTTCGTTCATAAGATTTTTTTTTTTTCTTCTGGACGCCGCTAATCTTTACCTCATCTCATTCGTGCCTTGTCTCCTCCCCCCTCCCCCCCAACCCCTCACCCCTGGGTATGTGGCACCTGTAAAGCATACCGACCTGCTCCCAACTTTGGCTTTGAACTTGGATTCTGTAGCGTTTGTTCGCGAATCAGAACAATTTGCTGCACACCGATGTTGTTTAAAATAGTTTCATCATTATTTATAATCGAGCGTATTCGCATTTGCATTCTAATTGACGATTTATGCAAAGCGATTATAAATTGAGCAAGTTTAAACACAAGAGGAGATAGATATCACATAATTCGCACTCCCAGAATTTTTTTTTCTTCTTCCTCCTTTCAATCCGTGAAAAATGTAAGTCACTTGCGTTGGTTTGGCTCCATCAAAATTCAAGCCGCAGTAAAAGTATGGCCTTATAACCCCTTTAAAGTTTGTACCTTTCGCAAGCCGAAGTGGGAAACGCTCCCGTATATATTTCTTGAAGATTTCCTCTTCGGAGAAAAGGTTATTTCTCCGTGTGTTGGCACAGCCGGGTTAGAAATGAACAAACTCAAGTCGCAGTTGGATCTGTTCATAAAAATTAAAAGCTGTGTATAATGTAATGATAGTTAATGACATGCAGTAAACACGGTAATCTCATTATGATAATCACATAACGGATGGAATGTGCACTATGTCCGAAATTATAATGCCTGTGGTTTTTGCATTGTTCTATTCTTTTGATGTTTACATTGTTACGTTAGCTAGGGACATTTTCCATGCTTGGGGGGACTGAGTACAACCACAGGGTAATCGTACTCTAGTATTTATTACTTTCCCTTTTTTTCTCTCTCTGTATTATTTTCGTTTACGATATTGTGTGTAAACCACCCGGAAATATAATCATGTATAGTATGTACAAGCAATATATTTCTCTCTATTAACGTCATACTGTGTAATGTGTGAATTCATTCCCTGCGATTACTACAATGTAGGCGTTTTCTTATGCAACTTACCTTTCCCTTCTCGTTCATCCTCTCTTTTCCTTTTCATCTTCGAATTCCCCCTTCGTTTTTCTTCTTTTTACTTGTTTTTTTTTCTCTCTCTCCATCCTTTCTTTCCACTCTGCTTTCTTCCCTTTCTTTGTTTGTTATTTCTCATCCTTTTTCCATTCTCTTTTCCTCTCTTCCCCCTTACTTTTCTATCACGTTTTCCATTCCTCTCCCTTCTCTTATTTCCACTTCCCTTTCCTTCTCTTTGTTTGTCTCGTCCTCTCCTCCGTTTGCGAAATCCTATGCAATCATGCACTCTAGAGCTCTGATAGTGCCTCGTTATATAGCAATCAGCAGTGCCATGCTGCTAACTGGTCCCGGAGTCCACACCGAGAGCATTGTCAAGTTGATTAATTAAATAAACACTAAATTTGAGCCGAGCCAAACCTTTCTCGCGACCCCCCTACCCCCCCCCCCCCCCCCTCATCCCTCCCCCTGCTCCTCGACAAAAACAAAGATGGGGAGGAGGGCCTTGGTCGAGGTGGAGGTGGTAGACTATTAAAAGCTGAGAAAATATAATGGATGAGAGTAAAGGCGCGTCACCTGAACCTCTGCGGGGGTGGCGAAGGTGGGGGTTGCGGAAAATGAGAAGTCGGGGACGGGGGAGGTTGGGAGGAGGAGGAGGAGGAGGAGGGAGGGGTGGGGTGGGGGGCGAAGGAGGGGAGTCATAAGTAAGGTAGTATAGAGGAGGCGGGAGGGGTGTCAAACGAGGGATGGAGGAAGAGGAGGAGCGGTGGGACGCATAGAGAAGTTGTGGGGGAAGAAGCAGAGTCATGGAAATGAGGGGTTGGAGGAAGAGAAGGGGGTAAGTGGGGAACAAGGAATGGAGGAATGGGGGGGGGAGAGATGGGGGAGGAGGGAAGGGGTGCAACAAGAAGGTCGAAAGGGGAGGCTGGCGTTTGACGTGCCGAGCCAGTCGAGCAGAGACTTTTTTTTTTACTTTGACGAGTTTATTGAGACAAGTGATTACGTACATCTCAAAAGGATGAGGTAACATAGGTTATCCGAGCAGAGAGTACACGGAGTGCCGCGTGGCTATGTCGCAACGTTGGAACTGGTCATATGCTGACATTTATTCTTCTAATTTTCGCCGGGATGTAATTGCCAAATTATATCCTTTTTATAATACCCTTTGAATATGAAAGAGTTAACAGATTAAATGGTGAATTACCGAATTACCTAATTTTTGATGTCTGTGTGGCTGACTGGATGTTACATGACAATTGACGGCCTGCCAGTTGGAATACAATTCATCTGGTGAAACCCCCTCCCTTGTTACCCCCCACCCCCTCCTTGTGGCACCCTACCACCTGCTGTCACCCACCCTGTTTCCCCCTTCCCCCCACAGCCGTCTGCCCCCTCTGTTACGCCCTCGAGACCACCTGGAGGATGCTACCTCCTGCAGGGCGCGGCGGCGGTGTTTGGGCGTGGGTGATGTTTGCCAGTTGTTGAGTGTCACAGCTTGTGGCTGTTTGTCTGTAGCCCTTGGTGAACATCGACGCGCTTGGTCTGTGATTTGGTGTGATTTCGGTAACTCGAAATCCTAGAGTGCCTTGTGATATAGCTGCTATTCAAAAAGAAAGGACATATCTTTGAAAGAGAGGGGTTCGCGTGTCACTTTATTTGTCCGAAAGACACACACGAGTATTTTCCATTTTCTTTGGAAAATAACAGTAGCTTGTGATCCACAATACCGATCCAATCGACCGAAATTGGCGAATCTGCGCGGGCCAATAATACCAATCAAAACTTAGGCCACGGCTGATCAAAGCAAGACACAATCCCTCAGTTTCAATATCTTTCAAAGAGTTGGCTGAAGTTTGTCTTAGGATAGTTGGTGGTGAGGCTCGCGTCCCCGGGCTCCCTGCGGCTCGCTGCAGCTCCCTGTGGCTCCCTGTGGCTCCCTACGGCTTCCTCCAGCTCCCCACGATGGCGGGTGACTGCAGCTGCGCCTACGCCAGCCTCGTCGCAGGCCTCTTTGCTTGCACCCTCTTCGTAGCTCTGTATGAGGCCACACTCTACAGGACTAAAAGTGCGTGAGTAGGAATGGGGGAGTTGAATAGTCGAGGCGGCTACATTCGAAGGAGGAACATTGTTGTTTCATTTACTCTCTTTCAGTTCACTTTTTTTTTCTAGTGTAAATATGATCTCTATGTTTACTTGTTCATATTTACTTCATTTACTTATAAGGGCTTCTAACGTCGGTACACTCGATCTGAAATGTTGGACAATAGCCGGTGATAATTATTTAGCGCGAAATTTGCAAGATTTGCCCTTGTCATTTAAAGTATTCAGCAGCTACTGTAGCGTATCAATGCAGGGTTAACTCGATATCCAGGTCGAAATGCGATGCAAAGGTCGTATGGTAATTTTGTTAAAAGTGAATATACGATTACCACAATATTCGGGAACCGAATACGATACGTTTCCGATTGTAAAGCAACAATTTTACACACACACACACACACACACACACACACACACACACACACACACACACACACACACACACACACACACACACACACACACACACACACACACACACACTCACACACATATATATGACCGATGTTTTTCTTTTAAATGTAGTTATTTGTTAAAGTAGCTTGCTCTTGCCAAAGCAGTTCCGAATCGTGCAACGAATGGGTTTTCAGGCATCATTTAAACGACTTGGCCCATGCGGCTTTGAATTCAGGTCTAAAATGACATTAAAATCAAGGTCGCATTTGCATATTCACTTGTCTTTGTCTTTAATGGTTAAGCAGGGTGATTGCTAATTGAGAATCACGGAACAAAAATATATAACTATAGCGATTATATAATTGTAAAGTCATCAGACTGTTTGTATTTAATCATATAGTTGATATGATGTTATTATATTGTTACAGTGAATGTTGAGCGTTGACTGTCAGTCCCTTGTTTAACTGCATTTGAAGTTGGACACAAAAAAAAAAAAAAAAAAAAAAAAAAAAAAAAAAAAAAAAAAAAACGTGTAACATTATTTGAAAGTTTGTACATCCAGTACAATAGTCAAATACTGTGTTTGTCATTCCATTCATATACAGATCTGTATATACCTGTCTACATCTTTGTATATGTCAGCGTGTGTGTCAGCAACAATTTTTTAACATGTTTTTACGCTGTCAAATGCACGATCTGATGAAAAAGTTTAGCGACGGCACATGTTTTGGGAATTACATCAGCAAATCTAATTTATTCCCGGGTGAATGGTAGTTTTCGCGGACTTTTATTATGCTGTTAAATGCGTTAGTTTTGAATATTTTGATAGGGAGAGTAACCTCAGATGATCAGTAGCACGTATAAGACGAAGTGTTGATTAAGCCTTTACTTATGGAGTTTGTGTTGGTTATCGTCACGAAATTGTATTGGGACTTCTTGATTTTGGCGTTTTTTTCTACTTTTTTATAGTGTTATTTCATACTGAAATACTACTACTACCATCTACGTCCTCCTCCTCCACCTCCAAGTCTATCACTTCCACCTCTATTTCTACCACCACCACCTCCACCCCCTGCTGCTGCCACTACTGTCACTACCACCTCCAATAACAAAAACAACAACAATAACAACAACACGACATTTCACTACCACCACCACCACTACAACTACCACCACCACCACTGCTACTATTACTATTATTACTTCTACTACTATTACTACTACTATAATAATACCCCCACCCCCACCCCCACCCCCATCTCCACCTCCACCGTCAACTCCACCTCTACCACCATCTCTACCTCCACCTCCACCAACACCACCTCCACCTCCACCTCCACCAACACCACCTCCATCTCCACCTCCACCTCCACCTCCACCTCCACCTCCAACTCCAACTCCAACTCCAACTCCAACTCCAACTCCAACTCCAACTCCACCTCCACCTCCACCTCCACC